>JAAGNO010008570.1:0-44854 GCA_033439905.1 Ceryle rudis | reverse complement strand
CTCCGCATATGATTAAAAACACATCCTGTAACATGAATATGGGGAATTTTCGTACAATCTGGGGAATAGAAAACTGAAGAAGCTTCAGTTTCATTGTGTCCAAAGACACTTTTGTAGAATTTTCATTAATCATATCATGTACTTTTTTCATAAAGAACCACTTCTGGCAGTGTTGACTCAGAGATTCCCATTATAGTAAAGAGATTTTTTACTTAAGTGTTGGTAAGAAATGTTTTTATCTTATGCTTTTAGGTTTCTCCAAGTAAGTTACCTTCTGGTTAAAAGTTCAAACCCCAGTCTTCTATGAACATACAGGACAACCTTTCTAGGAGGTGCAACAACAAACTAAAATTGATGTGTTCTGGAAGAGACATTTTATTTTGCATATATTCAGGGTATTAAGTTGCAACTTTCATCTCACATTTCCATTGATATTTTGGTAGAAAAAAACCTATAAGAATATGTAGACCTCATGAAATACTATAGAATACACACTGTTCTGATTACATCTCTTTCATACAAATTTGTAAACAATTGCTACTGGAAAGAATGCTTTTTAAATGTAGCATTCTTAAGACAGACACAAGATTTCAGAATGGGTCAAATTTATTTTTATGAAAAGAGCCAAATGAAGTGTTTCAAATCACTTAAAGCTCAATTAAACTCTGTTATGAGAGTCTGAGTGGAATTATATGTGAATTTTATTCATTACTATTTTACAGTGGTTGATTAACTATTGAAATACTCTGTCTAATTGTCAGGTCTAGTACTGAGAAAATGTGTTAATGATCTTTGAAAAGATTACTAAAAAAAGCCTAAAAGATAATTAGGACTTGAGGTACTTAGTCTCTTTCTTTTAATGAAAGGCAGGACAATCATAGCAGACCACATGTACATCTGTAAAAGCTCTGTCCCCTGAGGGACTGAGGTATCTAAAGATGGCCTGGCTGAAATGAGGGGTACTAAGAGCAACATTGCAATCCTGCAAAATCTTTGCTCAGATGTCACTCAGATTAACTCTAAGTTACTAATTTCACCAGGAGCTTCTTTCCTGTGTGAGTGGCAGTGCTGTGTTTATGTTTCATATAGTAATCACATATCTGTAGCTTACATGCTGGCATTTCATATTTGAAATCACAAATAGATTGACTTGAATACAGTTTTGTCTGTTGGTTCTTGGCATAGGTGTGAATTACAAACTAAACCCACAAAGCTGCGTTTGCAGTTCTGTGTCTGCCTACTTACGCATCTTCGTGTCTAACTTAATTTTGGGATATATTTTCTATTCTTAAGTATCTATGGCTTATACAGAAAGGTGCAACATTACGTGAATTTTGTTCACTTTGCCTTTAGACTGCAGATGGCACAGACCTTTTTGAAGTTATTCCCATTGGCTTTCAGTGCTAAGAACCCTTTTTGTTGCAAAGATTCTACCAGTGTCCCGATGGGTGTTGGCTGAGAAAGGGGGAAGCCCTGGGGATCATTGCAGTCACTGCAACGCCCATATGCAGCAAGAAAATGCTGTGGGGAAGACTGGGATGCTGTTGCCCTTCCTTTCTAGTTCCAGAGTGAAATCAAATTCTAGGGGAGCAGGAGGAAAGATTCCAGTCCCTGGTGTGGTTTGGTCACCTGAAACAGTGTTACTGAAGTTTCTGTTATGAACAATGTGTTGTTATTAGAGCTGCAGTAACTGACTGATCGTTTCTCATTGTTGCTGCGTATGAAATGAGCTCTGTTTACTGGTTTCCCTGAGGATGTTGCTTTAGTCATTCTGTTTATTTTGTTACATATGAAATCGTTATGAAAGAGGAATGCAGGACATTACACATTATATAAATGTTTTGCTTCTGGAGAGACAGTGTACTGCTCAAGTTCCTTGCGTGTGCTTTATGCAGGCAGAGACCCAGTAGTATATCCTTTCCTTCCCCCTTTTTCTTCTGGGGGTTCTTTAGTAGTGGCTCTAGACTTTCCCAGTAGTTTGTACTGATTTGAAGTTTATTCTTGTGAAGCAAAGCACTGATGGAAATGGAGGAAACCATTCTTCCAACTGCCTTGGCTCCAGTTTTAGATTAGTGCCTCGCAGATGGATTTGTATGTCAAAGTTTTATGTTCTGTGATGTCAGAATACATAATTTGAAAGTTAAAAACTGTGTTTATCTGCGTGCAGTTCATATGTCTTAGCCTTCACCGAGTGAGTAGTCTAGAGCTCAACCCACATCCTGGCTGGTGTGCAGATTTATGATGTGCTATAGGAAACAGCACTTTCTGATACAGCTCTTAAAATTCTGGAATTTTTTTTTTTAAAAAAGCTACTGTTGAAAGGGAGAAATCTAAACAAAGGCACTTGTGCTAACTCAGAAGTGATACACCTGAATCCTTCTTAAATGTGTAGGGTTGAAGCTCTGTTTTTCATTCATGCAGGACAAGTTAATTCATCTATAAACACTTTTCACTTTAGATTGTCCAAAGCTGTTTTTAAAATTATCTGTCTCTGTGCAATGTTGTTTCTTTTAAATATAAATGGAAAAGCCCACTACAGTAGAAATTGGGGTCATCTGTTCCCTGACATTGCACCCTTTGATCATAATCTACAGTATAAAATGCATATGTAAGTCTTTAATCTCTGTTGCTATACTTGTTTATTCTCATCTGATGTGTCGGAATGGCTTTCTGTGTTTCTAATTGAACACAATGGTTCTTTCTGGGGGAGCAAAGCTTCTGTTCTTTGTGATGTGTTTCGGTGTTGTATAATTCAAAGGATTTTTCTTTCATTTTGGCTTTTCAAACTTAAAGTTATTCAGCTGAACTTGGATACAACATCATTATTTCTGCTACATTTTCTTGTCTGCTTCTAATTAAAAAAAAATCAAAATATGTTAACCTGACTCTCCGGGGCTATCTTCTCTCCTGTCTACTGGATTTGCTTTAACCTAAATGTTGACATTAAAGGGGTCCATGTTAAGAAGGTAGTTAATTCTTCTGATCTGTTGTACTGAGCGATACATCATTTTATATATTTGATTTCTTATCTAGAATGAAGTTAAGATCTCTAAACACACTGATGTAATTAAGTAAGTTTAAGATCTCCTTTGATTGTATCTCTTACAAGGCAACTTAAATTAAGGTAGCCAAGCGTTTTATGGTATTGTTCGTATGCTTTTAATTTGTCCTGAAAATACATTTTCTTCCCAGAGGAGTTTTAATGTGTTTTGAGGAGCATATCCCTACTAAGATCACACTGACATACAGAAATATTGTTTCTAGCTTTGTTTTGTATGAATCTCTGTCATCACAGCATGATGTCATCAGAAGAATTTTTTTAACAGTTTTTATAAAGTTGGAAAGAGCACTTTGCAGATCTTTACTTTTGCTGGTTTTGTTCCAGGGTCTTGAGGCCTGCAAATGGAGTTAATTTAGGAAATAGAGATACTGCTGCTTTCTGGAAAGCAGCTTTGCGTATGGGACTAGTGACGGGATGCCAGGTTTGTCATTCCTCAAAGGCTAGGCTAGCGTGTTCAGCCAGTGAAGAGCAACAGTCAGTACTGTACTTGAATAGTGCATCAGATGAGAATCACTTTCCATATTGTCGGGGAGATGCATGTACTGCGTGTAGGTAGCTACAAAGCATTTCACTGGTAGAGAATTACTTCTGGGTGCCATCTTCTGTTTTAAGTATCTGATTATTTAAAAGCACCCAGTTCTAGCGGGAGAAGGGGATGGCTAACAAAGCTTCTTGATGTTCTGTCTTATCATAGCTTGTGCGTAGCATTGATTTGGCTAATCTGGCTGATTATTCCTGACAGATAAAAACTTGTCTATGGAATTAGTTTGCATTTAAAGCTAAAATTTCTGTATGTTGTATAAAAAGAAAGGAAAACTTTTTTTCAGTTTTTTTCCTCCAGAAGGCCCTCTGCGGTTTATTTATTTATTTAGTAGTGTACTGTTTATTAAAGCAATCTTTTCTTAGTTGCTTTCCTTCCTAATCAGTTTCCAAATATTCTTGCCTTGGCAGAGTAGAGTAAATATTGCTGTCAAATTCGCTTTGTCCTTATGACAACAATGAGAAACATGAGGCACGTAAAGAAATATATATCAAACTGGCAAGCTGGAAGCTAGAATTTCTTAATAGGATCAACAGAAATACAGCTCTAGCATGCCTCTGAAATACATTAGTACCTTTTAGGTAATAAATCATACCAACTTCCTAGTCTTAAAGATTTTCTGTGCTATTTTAACTGTTTTTCTAGAAGAATGATAATTGTGCTATTTTACTGAAAATAACCTGTCACTAAATTCAGTATTTATGAAAACCAGATTGCAGAAAGACACGATTGAAAATCAGCGGACTTTTAAATATTTATGAATCAGTTAAAATATCACCCATATTCTCGCTGTGTATTTCAGATTATAAAATAAACTACAGTGATTTAAAATGTGTCTCTGGCTAAATATAGAATTAGTTTATGGCTGTAAACAATTAACAACCAAGTGTTGATGTCCTTAATCAGCTCTTGTTCTTGCAAAACAGCAATTTAGCTTCAGGTATGGTGATTTGAAAATATGTTTTTCCCAAAAAAGTTAACTATTTACCTGCTGAAAATAGTTATGCTCCAAGTATCAACGCTGAGTTCAAGGAAGGCTGTTGACCTGGCATATGAAGACGGGGATGTGAAGGAAGGAGTAGGCTGTTACAGCTGGGTCTTAGGCAGGAAGGGAAGTGTTCAGGACATGTTTCAACATCATAAAAGAAATGTGAAGAGCTTAAGACCACTTTCTGCCTCTTTACTTTGACAGCAGAAAATTGCCTCCCTAAAGTAACCTTAGAGGTATTGAATGGCTTTTAGAAGGATTAATTTTTTTAATATCTAATTTTTGTATAGTTATTTTCATGTGTGTACCATGAGTGAACAACCTACAGACATTTTCTGAAACTACATTATCTGTAAGAATGGTGATATCATCATCTTAAACATGATGTTTAAATGTACTGTAAAGACTTCAGAATCCTAGCATACCTGTGTGTAGCCTTAAGCCAGAAGTGCTCCACATGTGTTTACTCCCTGTAACGCCAGTGTTGTACAACAGCACAAAGATGCTTTCCGAGGAACTGCTCCTACATAGCACTTCACTCAACAGGCTGTGAGGCAATGACTTGTCAAGATACTGATGGTCTCTAGTTCCAAGTGAGGAATTTTGATATTAAGGTACTTGATCCATTGAACCAGCTTATTAAATAAAACATGTGGAGGATGGAAGAGTGGTTTCAGATGAAAAGAGGAAGTACCGTTCAGCATTCTTAATTTGTAATTCAGAGTAATGCTTATCTTAGGAAAAATAAACCTGATTGAGAAAGAATAAAGTAACATGATTTTTTTAACGGCAGAGATCTGTTTTCCGGATAACGTCCCATGCTCTCACTAATTTGCTTTAGGAGACATCTGTGATAATTGAAGTAATCCAGAAATGCATTTTGTTATGAGTTTCAAAAATTCTAAACACAGACTCAGGATTCATTACTGCCATCTGCTACCTCCTCAATGGCTTCGAAAATTTGCATCCTTTTTACTAAAAACTAATGAGATTTTAACATTTCTCTGTGAAATAACTGAACTGAGCAGACGTAGTACTTTTTACCCTGATTCTCTCACGCTCTTTTTACTGAAACAGAATTGTTTGATAGTATCAGCTGTCATTTTCACGTAATTGCCTTTTTCATTCATGCTTGTTTTCTCTGACAGTGTACATAGCAGACAATCCTTGTCTCAATGTTTTTGTAGTTTCTTAATTACGCGTTGTCGAAGTTGCACGAATGTTTTAAGAGCGTCTGAGTAGCTACATACTCTTTTGTCACCTTTCTTAACTTTGCATGTCATATTGAAGACTCCTAGTAATTACTGTAATAGTACTTCAGAGAAGTTATGTCAGCCTGCACATCCCATTAATGCATTAATGTGTCAAAACGGCCGTGAATGACACAGCTCTAGGCAATCTTAAAAGCTGCTAATGGTAGACCAACTCAGAGGAATTGATTTGTAAGCAACACTAAAGCTATAAAACTTTTGTCCTGATATATGGCTTCACAAGGTCTTTTTCTATCAACCACCTTCTATTTAGTGCCCGAGTAACAGCTGTGTGAGCACAGTAACAGTCTGTAAGGACAAATGCTTCGTGCTATCCATGCTGGGGTATTACTGCCAGGAGAAGAGTATCAGAATGGCAGAATAGTGGAAATGACTCGGTTGCTAACAGTGAAAAAGAGAATCCCAAATACTACCTTGTTTCACCAGCAGGAATGTAGAGTAACTCCAGAGATGTGAGGAGTACGTCTTGACTTAGAATTTAACGAGCGAGATTGGACTCTAATGCAAACCATATTAATGCACTTGTAACAGAAGACATTTAGGAACAGGAATGATAAACTGCCAAGTGAAAATGACACAGTACAGATTTTTAATTGGTGAAAACAAGAGGAAGGAACTAGTTGCTGAAAGCATAAAAAGAAATTCTTCAGTCTTTTTTTTCTGCATTCTTTCCTGTTAAGTTTTGCGCCTCTCTTAAAGCCCACTAATTTCATATTTGAATCCAGGGTGACTTTAGTTCAAGTATTATATTTTTTCCAGGGAAAAAAAAAAAAGAGAGAATTTGTGGATTATGTTTATGAACATGATTGGAAAATATTCACTCTTAAGATCTAGCAAACACTTTTTTCATCTTATCAGATTCCATATTTTTTTCTTAACAATTTTTCATGTCCTAACAGTTCCTCACACAGAGAAGTGCCATTCCATAGCAGTAATTTTAAGAAATACCCCGAGTGCCATGCCAGAGTGGGAATCTACAATGGACACGTTCTAAAATGACAGAGAGAAACCTTAAATAATCTTTTGGATTTGCAAGGATAAAGTGACTGAAAAGTTCTTCTGGGAGGATTATTAAGTAATGCTAAGTATCTTAACAGCAATTACTTTTTTTTTTTTTATTATGTGCAGAGCATTAATGATTAATATCCATTAATATGGATTACCTTCGGAGATGGATGCCGTAATTATCAGTATTTAGGAACTTAACACGTAACATGAATCAAGCTCCTAACATGAATCAAGAACACTTTGCCATCCAGAAACAGTCTTTACAGATAGAAGTGCAGTGCAGTAGCTCTCCCAAAGCTACTGGTTACTCTTACTACTGCATTGCACTTGCATTAAATCAATCCTTATTTGCTTAACCATTTCGTACTTCTATTTTAATCATAATTCCTTTTTCAACAAAAGTTGTCCCAGTACTTCCATTGTGTCTGTGGTACATGTACTTCATAATGTTTACAGTCATAACAGGCAGATAGGTCAAACGAGAACACTTAGCTTTGTACAGCAATGCATTTCATCACGGTGGGAAATATATTTTGTTAATACTTCCTGCCACCAGAACTAGTGTAGACATCGATGTATGGGTACTTGGGCTTTTTTGCTTTCCTTTTTTCTTGCTAAATGTCATGACATTATATAGCCTTAAGAATAATTTTGGTCTTAAAGAGAAAATACTTTTATTGGCTGGCATAACAAAAAGCCCTCAAACTCTGGGAAGATTTAGATCCTGATTGTAACTGAAGACCATTTCTATAGGAGAGGCTTGAGAAGGACAGGCATCAAAGGTCAAAAATCTAGATCTAAACTTTATGACCAGCTGTAGTCTTCAAAACGTGATACAATTTGACAGAGGTTTTTTGAAGCGATTCATTTATCCAAATTCACAACAGCATACTTCTAGCTGTTGAAGTAGATTCTGACCTCTGACAGCCATATGTTTGCCTGGAGTGAAAAGTACTTTCACATCAGGGGCCCTCAGCTACCAGGGGCAGCCTGTTAGCCTTGTGGTACGGTTAGCTATGGATTCTGAACCAGCACCTCTCCTGGCCAGGGTACACCTGGGGGATGCTTCCTACAAGCTGGTCAAGCTTAGAGTTGCTTTCTGTTGCCTTTAAATCACCTTCATACTGTGACTTCACTTAGCTCATGAATATTTTAATCTAAAGAACTGTATAGAGATGCTGTTAATTTAAATAGCCAGAACAAAGGCTTCATTTCTTACTGCTATTGAAACAAAAAGTTAATGGGGAAAAGGTATTTTGGGAAATACAAATCCAAGATTTGAAACTTTTATTGCATTTATGTAAATTTGCTTCTGAAATGCTTAAAAATTTCCTTGCAAGGTTAGAGAGACCTAGAGACAGCAAATTATTTTAATCCTCTTATAATTCATGTAGATGAGGTAGGCTTTTTGCCAGAAACTTTTCTTTTTTTTCCCCTTTCCAGAAAAATGTCCTGCTAACTTCAATCTGCTGAAGTGTGGCATCGCTTAGATGCTGAACTATCTTAAAAATATTGTAAAAGAGCAAAAGCTGATGTAGAAAATAAATGTACCCTGAGAAGACTATAAAGTGTTTAATAGAGTTGCTGTTGCAATCGTACTTAGTGGTTCTTAAGTAATAGCGCAAACAGTACGGTACCTCTGAGTCTTCAAAAATATGCATTTCATTAAATAGGCTTTTGTAATCAGCCGGGACATAATGGATTCTTGTGCACAGCTTTTATTAGGAATAAAATGAATTGTAGCTTATTGTTTTAGTCCTACCATTAACAGAAACGCAGGTGAGGCATCAGCTACTCAATACATGTAAAATACAAATCATTCCATTTGCTTAAATTCCATCTTGGTGTAAAATGTCTGTCACTCAGAAAAGTAGTTTAATATTGAAGAAACACGGCAGCGCCGTAAGCGTAATACATCGTCACCAAGTGCTTTAAAGTACTTCGTTAAAGTATAACCTGAGATAAAAAATCAGAAGGTTAAAGACGCGGCACTTCAGGGCGTGGTTTAGTGGTCATGATAGTGTTGGGTTGACGGTTGGACTTGATGAGCTTAGAGGTCTTTTCCAATCCTAAATGGTTCAATGCTTTAAATCATTACCTGAAATACTTTCATACTTGTAAGAATTTTTTGAGCATGTGGAATTATGATGTGCCAATATATCTTTTTTTTTTTTTTTAAATCACATCTGCAATAGGGATGTTTCCTGACATTTTTGGAAGATAAAACATCCATCTGAAACTAATTTATCTTAGGTTTCCTTATACTTGCTAATTAAAGACATTTTAAAGAGATGCTACACGCTGAATTACGGGTTGTGTAATAACCCCTTTGGAAGCCATCATATCATATGATCGTATATGCCTAACTGGTTTCTATTGTCAAGTGTATAAGAACTTCTGCTTTGCATAAAACCTTTACTTGTAAAAATCAACATATAAATGTGGATAAAATTGTGTTTAGTTAGGAGAAGTTTCAGAAGTTCATTATAATGTTCTTGAATGCTGGAAGGAATGGCAATGATCATGTCTAATCAGTTTACAGAATCTGTCTTTGAAACAGTTGCAACTATTCAAATACTTTTGTTTTTCCACTTATAACCCTAGATTCTCAAATTTCTATTGAAGAGAAGCACACTTTGTAAGACCTTACAAAGTCTGTTATTATTTCTTAACATTTTAAAATTCTTAAAATGCATAATATGGTGTAACTTCATTAGACTGTTTTCTAAATCCAGCAGTAAGAAAGTTGCAATTGTTGAAATCTGTTCTGCTTTCTTATAACCATTTTTCTCCAAATATGAGAAAATGTGTCGGAAAACAAACTGACAAAAATATGGAAATTCTGAATGTATATGCTTTTCAGTTCTGGGTCCCTGCAGTTCTTGGAATTTCTGTATCTTATACCTCCAATTCTGGCAGGCTGCAATAAGAACAGACACCTTTTATGAAGTGTCTCTCAGCTGTTAGTAGGGTTAAAAACCACTCTACTGCATTTTGCGTTGGCTCATATTTTGACTCAGTCTTTTGTACTGCTCACTTCATGTTTTAAATAAAAAAGCAAGAGAATATAAAAAGAGAGAATGAAAAAATGTAGTTAAGCAGGGAAATGTTTGAGGAAAAACAGTAAATGACTGATGTGCATAATTATTCAGGGAAATAGCATAAGGAATTTGAGATATGGAGGAGAAGAGTAAACTTAACTGTAGAGTGTGAAAGAAAAGTGTCTGGGAGGATCATTCAGGGAGGGTACAAGCCTAGCAAGGCATGTCGATCACTGCTCTATACAGCACACCACCTGAACAGTAAATCGAAGCTGTGTTAAAACATTACAGTCATTTTGTATGACTGTATATATACTTAAGAAAAAAATGCTTAGATATTCTGTACCGTATACAAAAGATGTTATTTTGATAGCAATAACCTGTAAAAAATGTTAGGTTCCCTTATGTATAATTGAAAACTCCCAGGCATGTGAGAAAGTATGTGTGAGCCACGGATTATCTCCGCATAGAATAGTGTTCTGTCTTATTTTTCCTTTGGTAACTCTTTTCTGACAGTTATATTTGTAGATATTGGGTAAAGACTGTCTGTCTGCCTTTTTAGATACTCAGTCATAGAAATTCCTACATGTGGTGGGGACACTATGTTTGTTTGAGGTTACTCCCCTTCCTAGTTAGGAGATTTGGCTATAAGCTTCTGGTTGATAGTAATCCCAGAGCTGTACCCGTGTGATCAAGATGAATGATGTCTACGTTAACAACATCATGCCTCTTCTGTCTATCCCTGTTTAAGTAGCCTTAGTGTATTCCTAAAGAGGACACTGTGGGCCGGATCCTGCCATGTGCAGCATGTACATTATCCTACACTAAAGAAGTGGGGAGCTTTCAGGACCCTTCAAAAATTGGTTCTTTCAGTTCTCCCATTAGAAAGGATGCCTTATGTTCTATTCAAAAGATACCTCTCTGTCCTTGCGGGGTGGGGGCTTGAGTCCCAGTTCTAACTTATTTTAAAATAACTGCAAGATCTTCTGTTCTATTGGAAGTACTGACAACGTTACAAGATGCTGTTAGCAGCATGCAGTTGCAGGCGTTGGAATGAATACACGGTTTCTGTCCGACATTCAAATGTGTGTAGTTCCTTTAGAGAAAAACACAAAGTTCTCCCTCTTTCTTTTTTTTTTTTAATTTTTGAGAGAGAGAGAGTTGCCTTACTAATGAACTGGCATCTGAAAAAGAATCTTGTAGTGTCTTTAGTAGGTGACACTAACAAGTTACAAATGGTTGGACCACACTTGGTGCACTGCAGGTGAATCAGGTCACTATTATGATGTTTATGAGATACTCAGTCAAACTTTACAGATATGTAGCATGAATAAGTGCAAAAGGTCATCTATATATGTGTATATAAATTCCAAATAGAGAGGTCATTTTTCTTCTCAGACCACCAGTTTCCTTTGGTGGCCCCCTGAGCCTGCCATATATTTTACCTTGTGACCATGGCAGAGCAATAATTCTCAAGCTGAACCTTTTCAGGGAGCACAGCTTAAGTTTCAGCAGCAGCAGGAAGCATCTGACTGAAAGGCAAATCATGTTCTTCTAGAGATGGGATGCATGCTGTGTAATTCGGAGTTCAGTGTAGGTCTGGTGGGGGGGACGACAAGTTTAATAAATTCCTTCCCAGAGGCAGCTTTTCTTTCCTGCTGCCTGGAGTTACAATAGGCTGTTTGTTCAACTGTTAAACTTCATTCTTTAGAAAATGCACAGAAGTTGTTAAAATAAAATAAAAAAATGCTAATCATTTTTCTACTGCTCTCCTGGTAGCCCACGCTAATTTAAGTGTTTGCATCCTTGTCATCAAAAAGGAGATGTCACTTCAGTGTGTTTACTAACATTTAAAAACCGCGAGTGAAATACAAACAGAAAATTAAGGTATTAATGTGTGAAAGAGGAAAGTTATTGTTATCTTTAAAACACATTCTAAGGGGCTGTAGAAACTCCTCTCTGTAGCTCACGCAGCCCTAAACTGACTGTCATACTGTATGCATCATGCACTTCTATTCAGTAAAACTTGTAAAGGATGAGATGATAATGCTTGTGAGTTGTATTATGCGGTGTACTCTGCACCTATTCATTTTACCTATTCAAAATTTATAATATCATGGGGTTTTTTTATAACCTTCAGCTAGTTTGTCCCAGAACACTGAAAGACTGTACAAGCATACAGAGGACTATTTGTGTACGAGAGGCAATTACTCTTTTTTACTGGGACTGTTTCAGTATTGTGAGTTACAGAGCTGTGCAGACATCAGCTGTTCTTCCATGGAAATAACTCTTATTTAAAATGCAGCAAGAAAGAACTACCTGAAGACCTATTTCACTCCTTCATCCTGCTATGCATTTGGCCTTGATCCAGCTTACATATTAATTAAATTGGTTGTTTACAAGTAATTTATTTTTGATCATATTTGCGTCCCTGACTGACAATAGCAGTTTGCTTCCCCGATATTAACAGTAACTTGCTTATCCTCCCCACTGTCCCGGAAGACAAAGTTGTGAATGGACTTGATTTATCCATGAACAGCTATACCTTCCCCATGAACAGCTATACCTTCCCCATGAACAGCTATACCTTCCCCATGAACAGCTATACCTTCCTGAACTAAGGGACCTGTGCCCGCCTCATTTGTTATTGGTATATTAACATTAATAAAGGATCTTTTGGAGTATTTTACAGCAAAATAGAACGGCATCCATCATTGTCATTTAGCCCTCTGTGAATAAATATTTTGTGATGCCACAACTTTGAGAGTGTAAGCCTTGTAGGTTTTTTGCATGCCTTAAGAGTTTTCATGTGTGTGGGAGCAACGTTGAGTAGATGGATTTAAACACAGATGTTAGAGAGATGTTGCTAGCAAAAATCTGGGTTTTTTTTCCAAGGAAGCTGGAGAAGTGCTTTTTTTCAGTGAGTGTTTATTTGCAGTGAATGTTCGCAATGAAGTAGCATGAGCTTTACTGAAGGTAGAATGAGAAATTTCGTGTTTAGTTTTTTATTTTCTTTTCCTTTGTTAGAGGTTTGGGGTTTACACTTACTGTGAGAGAAAGGGGTGGCTGAAATGAGTTGAGAAATGGATATGCTTACAAAGCCACTCATTCTTTTGTGTTATGTAGAACTAAGGGAAGATGGTAATGAGGGTGGGGAACAGCTTTCCAGGGTACCTTCTTGTGAAATTTTCAAGTGTTAAGTGGATTTCAGTTTATACTCTTTCAGGACGTAATCCTAAATCCAGACCAGATGCTCATTTCAGGAGAGTGGAGTTTCTGTTTCTTTTAATTAATGATCTTCAACTCCTGCTTTTGAAGCCTGAAGCCTTCCTAGTCCTCTCAAGAGACTCCACTAAGTTTGTACTTTGAAGGAGAGAATAAGGTTATTTTCTGGCTCTTGTTCTGTCAATGTGTTGCATCTGCAGAGTTCTGGCTCTTCTTACCTTGAATTTTTGCAATTATCGCCCCAGTCCTTCCTGTCTTATATGTCATTAAGAGATGAGATTGTCTACACTTTGTTTCAGAAAGTTGTAGCTGAGAAGCATATTTACATGCCCTGGAAAAGACTCGCTGTTTCCAGCAGTGCAGCAGTATGTGGTCAGAGAGGGAGGAGAGAATCTGCTAATGCAGAACTAACAGGTGTGATATAAACATCATTTATTTCCTCATAGAGGTATAAACCCCATACATTTGCAATACAATTGCAATATATATGGTCAGTATTGATTAGATATTTCTGTCTTCAGGTAACAGTTTTCCTGAAGAGACGTGTCCGATTGAGAGATGAAGCATATTATCTAAAATAAACAGTGGTATTTATAGTTGTTCATGTATTGAACAGGAGGGGAAAGCAGTTAGAAAAAAATTACCTCGGTAGAATTTGAAACCATATTGGCCCAAATTTAACTTTCCATTTATATAAATGAAGGCTAATAAGGAAGGCACTTACCTGTACCTGAAGGTCAGATTCAGATTGGTTTTAACTGCAAGGGCTGTGGAGTAATAAATATTAATACAATGCAGCCTTTGCTTGAATTGTTAAAAATTTCACCAAGGAAAATGTTTAACACAAGTTAAATGTCAAATATCAAAGCATTTCCCTCTTCTTCTTTTCAGTTTTTGTGTCTGAAAAGATTGCAAACCCTAGGGCTTAATCTCAGAGAGGTTACTGGTTGCATATTTCTCAGTTTTCACAGGCTAATTTGTCATTGGGATCACTTTAACGAGAACATAGAATGCAAACCTGGAGGACCACAGAAATGTCTTGCTGGAGATCTACAGTTCACTGACAGTCTTTAATATTAACTTAGTTTATGGTAGTTCAGGTCAGTTTAGGTTAGGCAAAGCACTTTTTTGTATATAGTCTCTTAAGAGTTAAAAAATGCATTAAAATAGTACTTCTAATTAATATTAAAACACTTGAATAAAAATGGTATTTTTATCAGTAATTATCAGTTGTAAGGTTTTATTCACTGTCTCCTACATTAGATCAATGATTAGGATCAAATTCCAAAATTATGGACGTCATTGGAAGTGGACGTCATCCACCCTGAACTTCTCCATCCCATACACTTTGTATGAGGCTTTGGTCAGAGAAAGCGGTAATAATTGCTCGTACATGTAAACCTTTCCTTCTTTCCCAGGAGTTTGTCCCAGATTTCTCAACCATACTTAGCACTGATAAAATTTGTTGACTTTTAAGCTTAATTATATGCCAAACTGATTTCACTCGGGCAGCAAAAGAGCATAAGTGTCCTACCTTACTAATATAATTGCCTCGCTTGTGCCAAGTGCAAAATAAAGGTAGGGATAGTTGCCTAGTTTTTAAAAATCTGGAGATCCTTGTTGGCAACATGCAGTAGGATTTGGGATTATGTTGGCTAGTTTTAAAATGATTCTCAGGCATCCCATTTTAATTTTATGGCTACAAGGACAGATATAAAATAAACCATCTAACAGTGTCTTTGTTTGCTAGGCACTTTACTTACTAAGCCATTTCTTTATTTTGAGGTTTGTTGGGTTTTGTTTGTTTTTTTTCTTTCTGCTGAGTAGAAGTAGAGAATCACATTAAAAATGAGTTCTATGCCTATTATTTTCTATCCCAGCCCAAACATAAAATCCCAAATCTTTGCCTTGAACAGTGACAGCATGCTGCAGAAGACACATTTCTATTTCTGTAAACTGGATGCCGTTTTATGTTCACTTCCAATGCTGATGAACTCCAACTGTGTACTGGGTAGTCCGTAGAAGACTTGTAAAATTATCTCTAAATACCCCAGAACATTTGATAATCTAACCAGCAGCAGGGTCTAACCATTTAGTGTCATAAAAAGAATTAGTCTCCTTAAGTCAAAAAAACCCTTGTCATTTTTAGAGCCTATGAAGAGAGGGAATATTGTTCATCTATAACTAGAAGTTTAAGACTGAATGTTGATTGACAGGCTACTCAGCCACAAAGGAGAGTTAATAAGGATCAGCTTTCAAAGGTTGAAGTGACGTATCTAAATCTCAGGAGGAAAAAATGTGTGTCTGTACTCAATCACCTACTGTTTGTATACAATTAGAAATAAAAATAAAGTAGTAAGGAAGTAGATGAGATCTTTTTCAAGATACACTTAATGCAGTTTGAGTCAAGTGGAATTTGGTTGGTGTGTAAAACCCAGTTATCCTGTATTTTCATGTAAAGTTCTGGAAAATATTGAAAATGAGAACATCTCCATGAATTTTGGGTGGCCTGCGTTTTGTTTCTGAAGTTCTGAGTGAAATGCAATGTATGCTAAGCCATGGTTCTCTACAGAAGCATCGCTGTTTCTAATGATTTTGTATTCACAAACCCTGCGCTTCGTACGTGGGTCTAATGCAAATCATCAAAAAAAATACTCTCATATTCGACGCAATTGCAGTTGATAAGTGATCAACATGCAGTTACACAGCCCAGCCCATATTTAGCAATGCGGCCTTGAATGAAAATTAGTGTAAAAAGTTGCTGGTAGGCTGCAGGATTTCAAAGCTTAAAGTCTTCCTAATGACTATGTTGAAATAAATTCATAGGTAGTATAATTCTGATTTCCTCTTGCTGTTCAACTAATACAAATGGTGACATGAACACAGTATCAGTCACACGGGACTGCTTGGTTACTTTATGTAAAGAGATCTTTTCCATTAGTTGTTTGGTTGTTTTGAGTTTATTATCCTCATTAGTTTGTGGGGTTTTTTTTCCTCATGAGTGCTTTTTAGATAGCACCACTGATCTTCTTTCCGTTTATTCCTCGTGTATTCTAAGTCTCATGTTTTTTCATAGAGCCTTCCACATTCCTTCCTCGGAACAAGTCACAACCAGTGCAGAACTTTTGCTGCTTTACGATTTCCTTCTTTCTCCCCTTTATATTGTTAACTGCATTTCTTTTTCATTCTTTCTTACCACACTTCTTGCCTCTTCCTGGACAGCTTTCTAATGGCATAATCAAAGTCCTCAGAAATACACAGTAGCAGCCTCTGGTAGCACTGGAACTTCTTGATGCTTCTCCAGGATGAGGAGCACCCCATGTTCCTCATTTACTTTTGTGACAGTGCCTGCTTTTTCTCTCTCTCCCTTACTTCAGTATGTATGTAGGGAACAGACGGTTCCCTGAAAACCTGCTTTAGGAATGCAGTCATTGAATAATGAACACCAAATGTCTGAAGTCATGAGTATAAAGAAACATTTGCAAATGACATTGGTGCTGAAATGTGTTTTCATAAACTATTAACAGGACAATTACAGGTAACACTAAGTCCCGTCATGGGTGATTCACTGTCAGGAAGAAGGCCTGCAAACGGTAAATCATTCTTCACAAATACATTCTGTAAAGCACATTTCTGACTTGCGATTTGCAAAGCAGTTTCAGCTTTCTCCCAAACTTGAGAAATTGAAAGTAATCTTGAAAAAGGTCTATCTCAGTTTAGAATTCCTATCTAATGTTCTGGAAAGTTTTCAGGGGGCTTTCTCCTGCTAAAGCAGTGTAAAGTGGTTTAAGAGTGAAAAAGGAGTTAAAGAACTTGAGAGTGGAAAAGAATTAAGCCCTTTTTTTTTTTCATCCTCTGAATATCTTGCCATTGGATTTACCTGTGGTCATGTACCTATCTTCTTTAGTGCAAGTCTCTTACCCAGCCATTTGACTGACTGTTTAACTCCTAACTTGCCCTAGTGGTCTCCAGAAAGTTTTGCTGTAGCCTGTCGCTCTCATTCTCACCAACCCCGTTTCCACCCATATAATTGCTCTGATATTTTTTCAAATAACACGTCAATCAGTTCAGAATGTCAATTCATAACATCTATTTAGTCTATTATACCTCCGGTTTTTCATCCTTTAAGAGTCTCTGTGCAATCTCTAAAGCTATGATTTTCTCTGTAGTTCATTATAATTGCGGGGTATGATGCCTTTGATAAAAATAGAAATAGCACCTGAGGAGCAGAGGCAGACATCTGAAATATCTATGGAGTTTGTAATTTAACTTCCCAAACCTGTAAATGTGTATTTGCACAGGTACTCGTTATATACATTATTTGTTGGAGCACTTGTGGAAATAAAAGGCACCATTAGGAGAAACGGTCTGAAAAAAAATGAGCCCTTAAATAGTTTCATACATAATAAAGCCATTGTCAATTCTGTATTAATTTAATGTGTGTAATCCTTTTATGGTACACTGTCAGGAAGTAATCTCAGTAGTTAAGATCTTAGTTATGTCGTTGATTACAGGATATGAATTTACCAACATGGAAGAATTTACACCCAGCTCAGAATTACTGAAGTAAACTATAGTATGAGCACAGTCATGTTTTCAAAGTCCATAGATAATGTTTTATAGTCAAAATAGATCTTGAGTGCTGGAGACAACCAGCACCTACATACAGAACTTCAGAGCTGTATGTGTTTACAAACTGTATTTGCATATACCTCTGTTTACTTATCAATAAAGATGTAAATATGTAGTATGTGAGTTTGTATAGTGCCATGTATTAAATGTTTGCATTAAAAGATTGCTAATCCAATGCATGGACCCTGCAATCTTGTCTTTTTCATGCCTCTGCATCTGTACTACCTTCAATTACATAAGAAACTTGAAGTCTCCGCTTGTTCTTTCATCACTCTGCCAGTATAAAATGTTGGAGAACCCTCAGGATATCCAGTATAGGGGCTACAGGGGAAAAAAAATAGTGCCATGGCTGGTGGGTAATACTACCAGCTGTATTTGCTGTCCATAGTGGATAGAGGAGAGGCCGTGTCTTCTGTCATGTTTTGTTTTCAGAGTCCCAGCCATAGACATGGAAGTGCGGTTACAGCCAGCCACTTGAACGTGCAGAAGTTGTCCAACGGCTTTCTAGGAAGTAGGTTTGAAAAATGGCAAAATGGTGATAGTGAAAGCAGGGATCTGTCTTTAAAGGAAAAAGCATTAAGGAAAGTATCTTTAAATTAAAAAAACTGAGAGATGGCTCTATATTTATGGGGCCCACAAACACTAGGAAAGTGCTATTGTCATTTGGCCAACAAAAAGTCATGTGTATTAATAGGAATCTGAAAAACAATATTAACTGAATCTTTTCCTCAGATCAATTTTTTTTTCCTCTCTTATCTTTGGGGATTCAAAGATTTAGTTGAATTTTTTTTTTTCTTTTCATTTTTTACTGAATGTGGACGTTTTACTTTATTACAAATTCTTTTTATCACAAGTGTTTTGCCTGCAAAAGAATTTTTATATAGTAGAAAATAAATTCTTTTAATGTTTTACTGTGCAGTTGGATTAAACTTCTTCAGAAAATTATTGCATTTAATATAATTGATGATGGGAGTTAAGTAACATAACCTCACGTAAATAGATGTTGACTGACCCTTGAGTGCTGTTTGTTATTGTGTGATCCTAATGGTTGATCCTCTGTAAAAAGTAGAAATTGAGCTAGATATGCAAGGGACAGGATAGACCAGAGGACTGGTAATGTAATCCAGGTCTTTTCACCTCCAGGTCACTGGTTCATATCTGTCTCGGGTTAGTAGTGACTAAAATTCATTACCATCTAATGGTTGGTCAGTGGCCTATGTAAAATGAGTTGCTGATCTTAGTGAAGTTACTACTGGAAAGGTGTTCTTATCACAGGAAACATTGTAACTGGCGCCTTTTCTGATTGATAATCCTTTTAATGGGGCCAAGCACTCGATTGTCAGAGAGATGAGGCTTTGTCCCTAGCATGCTCTAAAGGTTTGTTGTTTCTTCTTAACAGTGGACATATTTCCATTTCACAGCAAATAAACCCCCCCCTGTATGCAATGTTTTAGTGCTGTGTGTGTGACCTCTGGGAAATGCTGTTACTGTCTTGACTACTTCAACATAAGAGAAAAATAAGAATGTACACTCAGAGCATATAGCCTTTAAGGAAATTCCTTAGGGAGGTAGGAGGGGTGTTTAGGGCCTAATCCTGCAGTATTTTGCTACTTCATACTTTCTGAGTCCTCTGTGCTTCTACACAATTCTTCAATAACTAACTATTTTTTTCCTTGTCTGCAGATTTCGGACAAAAAAATGCGTTAATCTTCTTCCCAGCATTGTAATGTTTTCGCATGTTTCCTTCAGAAACATTTACCATTTTGAGTGTTTTCCTAAGGCTTGCTTGTTCTGTGTGAGCTCTCTCCTTCTCTTTTTTCCTCAACCTTCCCCTTCTCAGCTGTAGAATTTGAGGCTGATTTGCTGCAGATACCATCTCTGCCGTTTGTTACATATTTCTGCTTTTAATTCCTATACGTACGTACAGTACAGCCGTGGTAGGGCCGAAGCTGATAAGCTGTATGGAGACAGCAGAGCAGCATGCTGGTGTACTTAGATCTCAGTTCATTTCACACGCACATCAAGAGACCGGCATGGCTGAGTCGAGACCTGCTGGTCAAACTGAAGGGCAAGAGGGAAATAAGCAGTCAGTGGAAGCCTTTCATATCATAGCCTTTTCCTTCTCACTTTTCCTTTGGAAAGAAAACTTCATTCTTCTTACCATTCGTCCTGTCCTATATATCCACTGACTCACGCCTGAAGCATCACCTCCAGCGCTCACAATTTTCAAAGAGGATTCCGATGCCAGTGTCTTGAATAGGTATTTGCATACATATAGATGGTATCTGAGTTTCAGAAATACTGAGCTTTGGCATTTTCTAGTGCTGTTTAAAAACTGGCAATTTAAAATCCAGAGCAGCACAGTATAATAAGTAGTAAAACCTACAGTGAGCGGTTTTTAGTTTTTCTCCCTATAGAAGGATTTGAAATGTGTGGATGTGCTGTGGGTATAGGTGTCCCCTTCTATCCTGCAGTTTGCCAAGATACAATAAAAACTAGATTATTGTAGTTTTGTACTGTTTGTGCCACGTCCTGGTCCAACTGCTGTGTTCGTAACACGGTGCTTTCATGTTTGTGTGTCCACACTGAACCCATTGCTCAAGGACACCAGCCTCAAGAGAACACTTAGTGTTACTTAACAGAGGCAGCCTGTCGTGATCCCCTCTCTCTGCTTAGGAGATCTATAATGGTGAGTATAGCTAGGTTGCTAGAAATGTTAAAAATTTGAATTAGGTTGTTTTATTTTCTAGTCTGTTGTCCAAAGTAGAAATATATTCTTATTTTGTTTGCCCTGACTAGGCAGTAGGTGCCTTTATTCTGTATGGTGGAGAAATAAGTAATATACTCACAGTTCCTCACCAGTGCATTTGTATCTGCACTCAGAAGGAATGATATTCGGTTAAATACATTTTAAAATTAATTTTAGAGCAGAATATTTTGCTCTTAGCTAAAACAAATTGTAATTGTTGCAGGGATGGGTTAAACCATCAAGTTATTTTCCATTTGTTTTCAAATACGTATTTTCTCTCTGTGGATGTGTGGTGAAGGAACTGAAAAGCTACATACAAATGAAATATAGATGGCAGGCTTCTCCACAGGCCATTTTTTCTCCCTAAGAAATAGGGCAATGAACTCTCAGTGTTGTACTCCGTTACTGTGGAAACAATTATGATTATGAAGGTTATATTCTGAATTTATTAGAGAAGCAGACAAAAGAAACTGAAATTCAAGAAACATTTAATTTAAACAGGCTACAATAACATTAAAGAATGTTTAGAAAACTGACCTAACCACTGAAAACTCATTATTTACCTCCAACTACCACGTAAAACCAATACAGCAGAGAAAATGCACTGTTAATTTTTGTCTGAGGTTCCATGTTAGAAAATGTTGACTTTAATGCTCGCTTCCCAAACAGCAGACTTTTCTAACAGCATATTGTTAGGTTTCTAAAACTGCTTTAGGCTGAAATATATCTTTCTTCTGCCCTATTAGAATTCCTTATTTACTTACTAATTTGCAGAGGTTTTTTAAGGTAGCTTGGTTGTCCCATTCTGTCTTTATTATTGCTAAAAGTCCCCATTGCATTTCTGCTGATTCTGACTAAGAAAATGATGGAATCTTTTCTGTAATTTTTCATCTAATGTCTGCAAACCTCAGTGGCTGTGAGCTGCAGTCGGCATCACTGGCCTGTCAGCTGAACCTCAAATTTATGTAACTCACTTTCCTGGCATCAAGTGTACGCGACTCTGCAGACTGAGGAGCCACGTGGAAAGGCAGTGAGCACTTGGAGTTTGTTAGAGGTTGGGTTGAGTGGCTGTGAATGGGAGAATGTGACTATGAATTTAAGATACTGAGTATCAAGGTACATTTTTAATATATCCAAAGTCACCAATTAGCTTTTTATCTTCTAAACTACAATGAAGACTTTGTTATAAAGCTTTTCTCTGAATAATTGTCTCACAGTTCCTTTAGCAGTAGTAGCTCTGCTCAAAATCATTGACCTCCGGACATAGCATTCAAGTTAACATCTCTGTTTGTGGGCCATCATATACATTCTGCTAAGTTTAGGCTGACTGGTAATTGCAAGTAAAGATTTACAGCCAAGCTTAATACCTGTAGATCTAGATGTGGTTCACTAATTACCTATAGCAGTTGGATAAAGCTCTTGGATGCAGTTTGACCTTAAAAGAATTTTCTTTGTAATGAGCTAGAGAGGATTTGAAAACATTTCTTCAATTCAGGTTTAGAAAAGTTATATTTAGTGGATCATCTTTTTCTTTTTTTCTGTTTCACACAGAATTTAATCCAGTATTAGTATATTAGTGACAGAGAAGGGCTGAAAGCTTCCAAAGGAGAAATTTCTTTCATGGTGATCTCCAATGACTTCTCAAAATAGCTGGTTTTGTAGCTTCCTGATAAAGGAAAACTCTTCCTGCAAGAATTTTTCTCTCCTCTTTTTTCCTTCTTACCAAATGTCTTTTTGTCCTTGCTCAGTACCATACTCCTCTGTGCTTACAGTACAAGCAAAAAGACAAGGATTAGATTTCCTCCTGATTATTTTTTAAGTTACCCAGAAATCGTGTAACTTTATAATTTTGCACAGTGTGGAAATTCCTGCTCCCTGCCTTCAGAATGGGGAGCTAATGTAGAGCCAGGCTGACTCAGCAGAGCTGAAAAGTCTGTCATAGATGCAGAAAAGAAGAAAGGAAAACCTGTGGTTGCTTCCATGGCTGATGTACAGCTTTTAAGCAGAGGGAATGCTTCCTTTGTCCCTTCCCTCTGAGTGGTCCCCAGCACCCCTAGAGCCCCTGCAAGGGATTCTTACCTTGCAGAGCAGGTACCAGTTTTTCCCTATCTGATTCTGTACTTCTGTGATTTATCCAGCCACCCATTTGCCCACCTTTCCTTGGAATTCTGCTGGTGACATTCATAAGCAGATTTTACTGTACCAAGTGCTGGCTTCTTATTAGAAACAGGGTCCTCCCTGATGACAAACACAATCGAGGGTGTAAGGGAAAGGTACCTCCCAACAGAAATATGGGCATCATCCTCCTAAACTGGGCAAACAGGGTAAATCCAGAGGGGAGAAGAGTAGAGTCATTGCTTCCTGTTACTCATTTCTTTCGTCATGTTTCTTAATGAGGAGTAGAAAGAAGAAAAAGTAGAGAATGATCAATTATGATGGTGGGTAATGACAGGAACAGCCCTTACTATTGTGACGTACCAACTAATGGCCTGCTATTGCTCCCAGCTTTACTTCCAGCATAGTTTTCCTTCTGTTTTACAAAATACTAAACTTGAAAGACAGCATCATGTAACAGAAATGGTATCGGGCTTCGGATGGCTTTTCGTTTTTGCAATCCTCAGGATAGTGGCTGCTCAAATATTGAAATGTAAATAATTTAGAAACATGCAAGCAAACAAAATAAACCATAGTAGTTTGGAAACCCAGGCAGTGTCTTTTCAGCATTTATCATCTCACAAATTTCCAGTACTGGAAAAATCTCAAAATGGTATCGCTGGAATAAGAGAATTCTCAGGAGGACAAATCTATACGAATTTATCTCTAACTCTGATGTTTTGTATGCTTATATCTTGAAAGTATCACTGGCCCTATCCTTTCTCATTTTGATTTTTTGCATTAAAGCAAGACCTAGACTTCCTATGTGAGGAATTTTCTCTGAGTCTCTTATTCAGAGAATACTAAAAGCTGTACCTCTGAAAGCTGCCTTTTTTTTTCCCTCCTTTTTCCCCCATATAATAAGAATATGGAAGTAAACATACTAAATAGGCTGAAAACACTATCTAATAACTCACACCCTGTACAGTATTTCTTTTAAATAGATAGCAACTAGAAAAAGTAATTGAGAATATTTTTCATGGAATACACTGAGAGGGTGTCCTAGATAATGCAGCTTAATAAATTTTCTCCCTCTTTATTGTCACTGGTACCAGTCTGTGGAGGTGCTGCAGGCAAAAAAAGCTTAACCGTCTAATCACTCCAGAAGACTGGTTTTTTTCATGAGGCACACCCACAAGACGGATGGGAAGTGCTTACACGTAATACATAAATGATTGCTCTCTAGCTTTTCATACTGGTATTTGACCAGTGAGATAGAACCAAGATCAAAAAAAAACCCCAACTGTAACAAGTAAGAACTTTTGAAAATCAAAAATATATTTGTTAATTCTGACTAATAATTTTGAGTGCGATGTAAAACTGATTTTATGTGGGTGTGAATGGATGCAAACTGCAGGTCTTAGCGAGACCTGAAAGCTAACTACCAACTAAAAAGCTTTCCACAATTTATCATTGCAGTGCTTCAGAAATAAAGGGTCTTAAATTCACTGTAGTCATTGATAACTCCTTTTTATCACAACCTAATAAAGTCAGTGCTTAGCTACTAGAGCTCTTTCTACTACAAAGTCATTCCCAGCAATTGTAGCTCTGCAAAATTCATAGCACAAAATGATTCATGAACTCCCGTCATTTAACCAGCACACTGAAAACGGGAACAAAGCTCTGCAGTTAGGGAAACGTGTTTTGAAACGTTTTTAAAAGTAGAGCATTGATGAAAAACATTTATCTTTTGTCTCTGAAAGCAAAAGAAGAGCTGTATGAAGATAAGGTTACCAAACAATTCCCCAGCACAGCCATCATAGTCTATTGGGTATCTGTAGCCATTAGGGTGAAAAATGTTCTAATTAGCTATTGGTTTGGAATAACTCATTTTGGGTTTGTCCTGCTTCACTAATCTGAAGCATGTTCCTTTGAAGTGCTGAACATACCTGGCTTGATTGTACAGACTTCTGTTATGTTAAATACCAGAAAAAGAAGCAACACACAGATTTCTCAGTGCAGCAGCTCCCATTGGTGTTCACAGGATATGGTGGTGTAATGTTGGACGAGAAAGTATTTTGTCAAAAAAATTGTGCTAAGACTTAAGGGACTTTTATGATCATCCCGATAAAAAGGCATGTGGGAGTTGGTGGTAAGTATGCGGGGGTGGCAGGAGAACAACCTTGAGATGTTTTCAAAAGTGCATGGCAGATGCAGCCAAAATGCCGATAGGAATCCCAGTATGCAGTGGTCCACAACAGTCTCGCCGGTCCCCAGCCACAGAACTGAGTAAGCACTTCCCAATTTATGTGACGTGTAGGGTGGACTGGCCATTGCCCAATAACCTAGGGAGCTCTTCCAGGACAAGAAATGCAATGGGGCACTTGGCAGCTAAGCGATCTTGCAGCCCTTCAAATGGTTTGATTTTCTTCTCTGAATAGGTATGTGCTCTCTCTGTGCCGTCTCTGCAGCTGTAAGTCTGCAGGGGAAATACGTACCACCGTTGTACGTGTGAACAAGGTACAGAGAATAGGAAGGATGCTGTAGGCAGAACTTTGAATTTAATACGTGTGGATTTGAGAGCTTGAGGTTGATTCCTCAGCAGATGCAGCTCTTTTCAATTAAGTTTATAAGCAGGTATAACTTCTTGCATCATTAAAAGATCCCAAGGAGTTCCTCACTCCGTGGTGGTGCGCAGGATGCTGTGTTTTGGCTGGATGCTCTCCTTTCAATTCCTCTGTGGTTGTCTTTTTTTTTTTTTTCTTTCTTTCTTTTTCTTTCTTTTTTTCTTTTCACTGCCACTTTGGTGCTTTAGGAACACAGTTGGGTTTCTAGCATGAATGTGAAAATGTATTTAATCACAGCTACCAGAGAATTTGTTTGAGGATTTTTCAGGTAGTCCAACAGAAGAAGAATTTTTATCCATTCCATATTTTTTGTTGCCCGGCCTTAGGAGAGCAGCATTTTTTATTTTCTGTAATTTTTATTTTTTTTTACAAATTAGTTTTAAAATGAAGAGCAAGTATAAGCTACAGCTAATATTTACTAACACGTTGGAAGAACTTGCAAGGCAAGCTAATCATTAATCTGCCTGATGAGTTAAAATCCTGGTGTGTTGAGATCCATATTCTCCTGCTTCAGTATTTGGAAGGCATGGAGGAGAACAGAGTACAGCACCGTTTAATGGCTCTTGAGAGTTGCTGGCATAATACAGAGAAGTTTTGATGTTTTACAGAAACCAGCTCTGACTAGTGCCCACAATGATGCCGCGTTGTATCCACCCGAGTATCTTTTCAGTTCTATTTAAAAAAACCCCAACGTTGATCATAAAATTAGTTAAAAATTAGAAATACTCATTTTCTGCAGGGGTAAAGCCCAGTCAGACCGTCTCTGAGGCTTTCCCTCTGACAAGGGAAACCACTGCCCTTCAAGCAGTTTTTGTACAGCAGTGGTCCTGTAAACTGGGGAGCAGTGGCAAGACCTGTGGGTGAGAGGGGCTCCGGAATCCAAAGCCCAACACTGTGCACTGCCAGGGATAATAACCGGTTGGTCTGGAGGGCTGGCTGGTTCCCCAGGAGCTGGGGCAGGCCACGCAGAACAACTTTCTGCTCTCAGCTGTCCTCCAGTGGCCTGTGCAAGGTAAGGGCCAAGAGCACCTTGCATTCCATTGCCTTCACGAGGCAGCAACAGTCAGAACTGAAGGTGTTTGTACTGGATTTCTCTCTGGCCAAAAAAAAAAAAAAAAGTAAAAGACACCCATGGTACAAGCTCTCACAGTCTGAGCCGCAGGAAAATAACCAAAAAAGGTGAGGGAGAGAAGAGTTGAACTAGACACCCTGCCTTGCAACAGCCACAGCACTTTGGTTGAGCTTTGATACTAATTTTCAAGGGCTTTTTTTTGAACCTTCAATTGTTAAAAATTGGCCAGTCCACAGAAGCAAGGATTACAGCTCAGTTTTTGTTCTGACTTTCTGCTCTTAGTGACAAAAGAGCTGGGGGGATTGTTTTAAAGGTAATCCCTGAGCACTTATCTGTGGCCTCCAGATAGCAGAGTCTGGTGCTGAGCAAGCAACTACCTAGGATGTGTAAAACGTATTCTTTAGGCGGACTGACTGCAGTTTAGCTCTGACCTGGTGATTAACAGTAAGGGGTTTGTGTAGGGAGTGAGGTTTTAATCTCCACCCAGGAGTTGCATCGGTAAACCCTGTCAGAAGGAATAGGATCCGACCCACATACGTTTCACACATCGTTCTGACCCTGTCCACATGAAGCACTTCATGTGAATGATGTCAAACCACAGTGCAGATAAATTTAAAACAAAATAACGTGTCACACTACATTTCACACAAAATTGCGTTCAGATATTTTATATTTAGTTTTGAATGGTTTAGATATAATTTTAGAAGGATCTAGCTTTACTGAGGATTAATAATTCAAATCCTACTCTCCTATATTAAACTTTCTTGACCACTGAATTTTAAAAGATTGGAATGAAATATGTCATCAGTTGTGGGGGCAAAAGCAGTAGCTACAGGTTCTGTATATTTAGCCCCTAAGCAGAGATTTTTTTTTTTTTTCTTCTGGTTTTTTTTTTTTTCAAGGGACAATTTTCTGAAGACATTTGTCAAAACAAATTCTGCTACTGAAAAGTCAATAAACAGCTTGAGCAATGCAGGATCCTGATGCCTTTGCCCAAAGACATGACTTTCAGATTGTTGAAGAGTGTTTTAATTCTATAGCTAAGACCAAGAGCCTGAGTCCTCTTCTATCTACATCTTTTCCAGATTTTTCTTCTATTAGCACTAGTAGCATTTTAATACTAGGAATTCTACTGCACGGTTACCTTATGACCTTAATTTAGAACAGTTAATTATGGAATTCTGGGGTTTACCTATTTTGCCTTTTTTTTATTTGTTTCGCCTTTATGTAGCAAAGTGTTGTTATAATGAGTTTAATTAAGCGAAAATTAATGTTGGCTTACAATGTTAGGAAAGGTTGCTATGCGCCAATAAATCATAATTAGATGTATTTAGTGTAATAGTAGGAGTCATTCACAGTCAAGTTGCTCGTAACAAATGTTAATTGTTTCCTTAAATGACAAGCCCTTCCAATTATAAAGAAAACAAACGGAAAGCCCAGTTTTGCTAACAAACAGTATGTTTACATTACAAAGAATATCGGTGTTTTATTCATGAGCAGTTATTCAATATGGTAAAGAGGTACTAACCGGGGTGCCTGGAGGGGTTTGAATGTGCCTTGTTTTGTGGAAAAATGGTTGGTGGTTGTGGTGAAGTGTGGTTATGGTTAGGGCAGGGGTGTCTGCTGAAATGGAGAGCAGAAGCTCCTGGGAAACCTTCGTGGCTTAACTGTGTAGGGAAAAGCACTTTCGATATGGACTGTGTGAGCACTGCTCGTTACGAGGAAAGACTTTTAGGGCTCAACTGTGTAATGTAGAGTCGAGCAGTGAGCACACGCGTGTAAAATAATGGGATTACTCAGATCACTAAGTACCACACTGTTGCGGCTTCAATGAACAATATTTATAAAGCAGTCAGTGTTTTGTTGTGTGCCCTTTTTGTGTAACTGTCTGTGCTTACACATATGTTTTTAAAAACTGGTTTTGTATGTGTCAAAATGTTTATACAGAAGAGCTGCCCACCCCGCCTGCAAATGTGAGGAAGCCTTTTTGGGGGAGAATGTACCTTTCTGTCTGTCCACCCCCCCACTCCATGATTCTATGTACTGTGGCATTGCCATAGTTAGTACAGTGAAGGACAGTAACTCCTGCAAGCCCAGTTTTCATTTTTCTGCAGAAGATGCTGTGCCACAGCACCTTCCTCCTCCTCCCCCCCACCTATGCACACACACTTTTCTGAAGCCCAAAGGGCTGATGGTTAGAGCCAAAAGGAAAGGCACAATTCTGCTTTCACAGCAGTCGGTTAGAACAGCGTCAGCATCTCCGACAGCATTGATTTAAACTTAGACTTTGGGGACCTGTGTTAACAGAGGAGAAATGCTGCATGTGCAAGTGTTGCAGGGAAAAGAAATAAAGAAATGAAAGTTCAATATTGTAACATTTGGATTCTTTTGAGTCCTATTTACACAAAAGGTAAAAGAAAGGCTTCGGTGTGGAACTGTGCACCTCATTATTAAACCAAGCATGTAAAATTAGAATTATTTTATTTATATCTCTGTTTGTTGGTCTCAGTTCTTCCAGTCTTCACAATAAACAATTCTGAGAGAGAGGGATTAGAAGCAGCTGCAGGCCTCCGTCTGATCTGAAGGGCACAGTAGGAGTATAAGGAATTTAAATATCATTCATTTTCTTTTCCTTTGCTCCTCTTCCCCCCGCCTTCCCCATGCCATTCTGCATGGGAAACAATCAGTCATTCAGAGCCATGGACAATGACCCCCTACCTTTCGCAGCCCCTATCCAAAAATCCTTTGGCAAAGCAGACCTGGACTCCAGCTAGCTCAGCACTGCTGGAAGTCACTTTCTGTGCTGTTGGACGCTGGGATTCATGAATCACAGGCTTGCACTGTACCTTCAATCAGTTGTCAGAAACACTGTCTGACCACTGCCTGAGCACTCTATATACTCCCACCTTTGTTTTAATGCCTTTTCAGTTTTCACAATGAGCCTATGGAACCTCTCTGGAATCAAATTCCTTTCTGATTAAAACGTCTTGTCTTTCAACCCAGCTTTGCAGCAGGGGTGCCAGCCTGAAGGGTGCAGCACAGCCAGGGTATACTTCTGGTGATTAATACAACTCCACTTCCTTGATGATTATCCCAAATAGATCTCACTGGTATTTTCAGCCATGATGTAGATGCCCTTTACATCCATATAAATCTTCAGGGCAAGGAGAAAATTAGCCAAGTCTAGACATTGATCTTGTGAGGTAAATTGTACCTAGGCAGCAGGGGCTCCATTGATAAACAATGAAGCAATGCAGATAACTTACCAGTTTACTTTTAATCAATGCAGCTTCTCACAATGTATTATTCCAGCAATGGGTCTAAATCACTGTGCACTATAAGAGTTGTTTTCAAAACCTTTTAATCTAATTGGAATATCTTCCTTTCTACTGGTAATAAACACTCACTAAACTGTCTGCACCTAATTGAGCTGTAGTAATTTATGTGAGCTCCCCACTGCTTTTTCTCCCTTTAATCAGACAGACTGCTTTATGTCTTTAACTAATGAAACCTAAGACTTAGCCAAGTAGATTTGATCAAATGTCACTACTGAATAAATCTTCATTAACACCGACATGTCCCACATCCTCCCCATGTCCCACTTCATCATTAACTCTGAACAACATCATCATAGAAAGGTGATAGCCGCTACTTTATTTACATATATAATCAACTAGTAGTCATCAATGTCACACCAAATAAGAACAGGGAAAGACAATTTATCGATGCTTTTTGTCAGGCCTTAATACCGGTAACTGCAGTGATGCTTTTTTCCCAGGAAGGAGATCTCGGTATGCTAGACCTGTGCTAGAAATGCCACTGGCTGCCATGTATGGTCATAGAAAGTCTTCCCTGTTATAATAGCTATTCACACTGGTCCTTCTGCCTGTATAAAGACATGTTCCTCACCACCTAGCTGCACCTTTCAGAGGTACTCAAGCTAGCTAAGGTAGCAGGAACTGTATACCTGCTTACCACAGGATTATCAGTGATCCAGGTGTATGTTACCTTGCCCAAACCCTTTGATGGTATAATATATCTAATATAAACCCTTTGACGGATATTAATTTAAGCAGCAAATGTTGTTACTGAACAGAATAGTAAGCAGTGCTACTCCCATGTCTGCTCAGGGAGACAATGAGAGAATTGTCTGCAGTAGGCTAATATTGGCCAGAATTAAAGTTATGGGGAAAACAAATTTTGAAGACTGAAAAAAGCTACATCTGACCTAGCTTGGTATTTTCCTCGAAAACCTTCCTGAGCAATGTTTTTGCAGAGGGCGTGCATTAACTAAACTGAACCTGCTAAACTCTCCAAATAGGTTCTGCCTGCAGCAGCTACCGGTAGTAACTACCTTAAGTTCATAGATGTGTGCAGGTGTGAGCATGGCGCGTGTCCGACTCTCCTTCATAAATACCGCGTGGGGTGCCCTTGTAAGGAGCTCTCTGGTCCCTTCTACCAGCAACATTTTTTAATTGCATGGAGTGACAGCAGTTGAGTCAAGGTGAGGAAAGAGCAGGCAGGAGTAGGATGGGTAAACCGATACTTCTATACCATGAGATGAAGAGTAAAGGAAAACTTGAGATTTAAGAAAGGGAGAGAGTGCACTGAAATTTTCTTTAGGTCTTTGTCCACTATTTGTAACTTTTCTAACTAATCATCAAAAGATAACTTTTCATAATGTTAATATTAGCTTCTGGAATGTATTTAACACTTGTTGCTTGGCATTCCATCCTAGACAAAATACACACCATAAGTGTGAGTCATAGATGAATATGGAGAATAGCTGGAACCTGGCTAGAGTTTTTTTTTGCCGAGGAAAGATTTTTAGCTAGACAGAGCTCCATTTGCTCATGTTCTTGAGGGTCTTATATGGGTAGCTCTAATACTAGAAGATAAAAGGAAAATTCATAGTAGTTGATTGATATTATGTGGATTATTTAGGTTCTGCATTTCTTTAATCATGAGAAATAATATCGATTCTGTTGTACAAAAATACTCTGACTGTGGAAGACAAACATTGTCTAAAAGGTGAAGATGAAAGTGCATTTGCTGAGTACATTTGGAAAGGCAGGAACAGGTGGAGATTTTAGAGAGATAGCTGCTAGTCTGTGGTTAATGCCATTCGTTAGACTGAAGATACCATCTGCATTTATCAAGCGTACTCTGAAAGTTCATGATCTTACCGTGGAAATCATTTTGCCCTGACGTGGATACAGTGACTTGGGTTATGAAAAGCACCGTTGATTTGTGTTATGTTTTAGCCTGGTATGCAGCATCTCTCCGTAGTTAATGTTCCATGTTGGCAAGAAAGGATATGGCTGGTGGATCCTCCAGTCGGTACTGAGCGAGAGTAGCTATGTGCTCCGTCAGAGGCAGGCCTAAAGCTTTCCAAGGCTCCGTGACTGGAAGATACATGGTATAGATATGCTTCTGTGTGGATGTATATATGAGAGGGCATATGTTACTTTATGTAATGACTCCTATGACAACCTATCCCACTATAAGGAAGGAAATGACCCTGCCTTCAGATACCTGGTATACACGTACATACCAGTTAAAAAAAGACAGTATGCGTAGTTTCTGAGAAACAGGTATTACAGAATTCCATTCATACATAATTCACCTTTCTGGGCTAATATTTTTAAAGAGGGCATCTAGCATATCCATTAAAAAATGTATATAATTTGGGTCAATTGCCTGGCAGTCACAACTTTTCCTTGTTTTCTTTTCTTATGGTTTAGCCTACTGAATGTGAAAAAGATTCTCTGATTCGCTTGAGTGTGCATGCAAAGAGAGCCAGAGAATAGAGCATGTTTTACAGCTTATGCTGTGCTACTGGAAACCTGGAACCTGTAGGTCAATGGCACTGCTTTTTTTCTCTTTCAATGATGGAGGAGAGAAAAGGATGAACTAGAAGATGATCATAAAGTATTTTGCCACTGCTCCTCCTTGATACACTATTCTTTGTAATATAAATGCTGTAATAAATCATACTTTCTGTTTGTTCTGTGTCTTGGGGTCAATGTTCAGCACACCCTGTGGAACTGTCTTTTTTTTTTTATTATTATTTTATTTCGGTGAAAGCCTGTGAATATGCTCCAGCCAGCTTATCTGATTGTTTGTTCTGCTCAGCTAGGCAAACCAGGCAAGTATGCCTTGACTAAATTATCTGCTGCAAGCCTATACTAGTGTCATTTCAGTAGAGACTCTCCTGTTTCATTGTATCCCCTTTCTTGTCTATTTTTCCCACTCGTTCCTTAAAGGTGGTTGAAAACAAAAACCAGTAATACAAAGAAGCTTTATACAGTTTCTCCTAGCAAGCACCTCTGATCTAAATGCTAAAAGCCTGAAGGCTCAAGGTGCCATATGTCCCAGATACCTTTACGTGTCTAAATCATAAACATTCTCGCTTAATTGCCTAGACTGCCTTTATAGTTAATGGGGAGAAATGGGCGCTTTCAGCCAGTCATTCACCTGACAGATTAGCCTTGAATGAGAGGAGTAATGCCTGAGATGTGCCTCTCCAAGTGTCTAAATTTGGCTGAGACGAATCTTGCCCAAATATCTTCTGAGAAATATAGTTCAATTATGCTTGGGTGACTGGAGTCAGCACTGGGCTGGTGGACAAATGCTCCGACCCAGCTGAGTCTCCGGAGCTCCTACTGAAGGAAGACCTTTGGGCCTGCATGACCTTAAACTCAGTGAAGGGCCAGGGTCCGAGATCATACACCTTAAGGTGCACCCTTTTCTTCTTGTAGAGGACTTAAAATCACCGTGCCTTTTGTATCTACAGGTCAATCGAGACTCGTCCAGTTTTACCACACTTGTAGACCTTGATGCCTCTGTATGTAGGACTAGTTAAGAAAAAAGAAACTTAGAACCAAAGTAAATTATATATATCATAAAAATTATGGAAGAGAACATAAATATAAAGTTGAGAAAATTTACTAGGTAAGTGTAAGGCTTCAATTTTTATGCTTCCACATTATGTATCATTACAATTCCATCCAGCTGTTCATTCCTTGAAACTTGGTTAAAGTGCTATATTTAAAGATTTATGGACTAGTTTCCTTACAAATATAATTACCTGTGACTTACAGGCAGACTGTGACAAAAGTTAATCACTGTCATTTGTGCCTTGGAAATAAAAGGTCACACTGTATTTATATTTGCTTCAGTTTATGGTATCGTGAACACATGAATCTGATAAAACATGGTGCAGTAATTTTTTGTGAAAATCACAGAATACCCTGAAACCAAATGTCAGTGATCAGCTGTTCTTTGGGAATTGCAAGAATTCGTAATCAGCTCTTCCCCCTTCTCCCCCCACCCCAAGTTCCCTGTGTGTCAATTTTGTGTCAGTTTCTGGAGGTACCTGGGTGTCATAAAAGGATAGTTCCATCACAGAAAGAGTGACTATATAATGCACAAAATAACTCTTCTGTCACGTAAGGAAGCCTGCTTTGGGAGCCTTGAATATTATTAATTTGGTCGAGTGGTGTTTTCTGGTCAAACTGCTAAAGATGAAACCAGGTCACACTGGTCATGAGTTTACACTGTATCTCCAGCATTTTGAAATGCTGAAAACTTTTCATCTGGTCATTTTTTATCTTGAATTGAATTTATGCCATGGAGTACATCCAGGCAGTTCTCATTCCTTCGCTCTTTTCCCTCAACTCCAGTCTCAAGATATCCTCCATCACTCACTGCTTCTTAGCTTATGCATTAGAGCCTGAAACACTGAACTGTAGCTGGAGAGCTAAAACTAGCAATGTCCTGTCATTTACCAGCTTGGCAGGCCTCCCAGACAGGCTTGCACAGATTGCTCTTCCTGCCTGCGCTCCGAGTGCGTCTCATGCAGTAATGACATCAGGACACCCTTGGCACAGCTTCACTTGGCCACTCTGAAGAAGTGTTTTTCCTGACTGTGTGATGTGAATCAGAATCACACCATCCTACCTAAGGACTGGCAGGGCTGGCCACTGTTTCACTGACTTGCTGCTCTGATCATCCCTCTGCATCCTTTCTTTTCACTCTGCTGTGGTTTCTTGTCCCTTAGCGATAGAGGCTGCGCCAGCCACCCCTAGTCATAGGTTTCCCTCTTTCCAGGAATATGTAGGCATATGAACGTGGCCTCTTAAGACACTGTGGCACACGCATATTCATCATCTTCATTCCCAAGCAGGTGTATCAAAGTGACCGTTGCCCTTGCCACCTTGAAATTTGCCCTCTCTTCCCATTTCCCCCTGCTTGTTCGTAACTCCCTGCTGCTAGTCATCGCTGCTGTCACAGACATCACAGCTGAACCAAGTGCAACCTAAACCTTGACATCCTTGTTATTAGAAAGGACAGCGAGAGACAGCACCAGCTGCAGAATACTCTTTCTCCCTCACTGCTTTTTGGAGGTGTATCCCGCTCTTCTGGAAACAGCAGGAAGCAAGCTTTCCCATTCAGGAACCGTATGCAGTTGTATTCTTGCTTGTGGAACCACCGCCAGGCTTCAGACCATGCTGCCTCAGTACAGCTTGCTCACAGAAGTCATTCAGGAGGTCAGTACACACACGTGTGCACCCAGACCAAAGACAGGCAACCCTAGCAGCACCAATACACAAATACCATCCCAATGGCGTTGTAGGGATGTTTATGAAGTTTCTTCCAAGGCTGTTGCTGACCGTAGAAGCTGATCTGTGGGCACTGCTGCTGAGGCGCTGCCCACAACCACCACCAAGGGCAGTGTCACATGTTCTGCTGGCTAAGTGGTCAGCAAGATGCAGTGCAGTATAGCATGTGACTTCAATAGCGTGTCCCATGTAATTATGTGATGTTGCCAGATCTGAGTTTCTTTTGCAGCCAAAAAGTAAGCCAACATGGCTCACCTCCTGTGTTAATGATAATGGACTGCTGTAAACTTGGTATAATTCTCCTTTCTTTTCTTTTTTCTATAAAATCAGTGCAATACCTTTTACTGTCTCACAAGAGCTTAATGAACTTTACAGGATTAATGGGTGGAACCCTGAGCTAGTGTAAATTTTGATCATTCAGCTGAACTAAAAAAAGATACTCTTCTTTTCTGCATTTGGTCTAATCCATTTTAAGACACTGCATTTACTTTATAGGAAAACACATAACATTGACCAGACTTAGGAATGACCTCTTCCTGTTGGGCCATTTTAAAAGGCTCTTATAAAAAAAAGCAAGGTGTTCTTACTCCTTTTAATTATTGTGTTTTAAGTGTAGGATCTCGGGAACCGTGAGGTTTTGCTATCGGAGATCTATAAGTGAAAGTGTGATTTAATGCACACTGCCTCAGAGGGATTCCTTCCGTTACTGCAGAATCTGACAGTGTGAGCGAAATGAGGAGATGACTTTGATGCAGAAGAGGAATGGACGTAGCTTGGGCAGTAAGCTCTAGTTCTTGAAAATAATGTCAGCTGGGTTGATTTTTGTCTTTGGTGAGTAATGGCTTCAGTGCCTTGGCTGGTTTCCTAAAACCATTCAGCAGGCATCCCTGGGAAGTACCTCTTTAATCCAAGTCTTTTCTTCTCATCTGTGGACTGCCTTGGGATAAGTCTCGTTTGGTTGTGGTTTGAGGGTCCTGAGTAAAAGTGTTCAGTGTAGGGAGGCTTTGTGCAAGACAGATGGCTCTTATTACAGATCTTTGCATTACAAATCGAGGGTAACCGATCACTTGACGGGGGGTCTTGCTCTCCCTTTCTCCTTCCAGGCAGGAGTCCTTCGTGTGGAGGTGGGCTCTCGGGCTCCTTCCGCAGCCAAAAGCAGAGAAACGCTACAGGAACGTTCTGCCCCTTTGGAGCACCCGTCTGTACAGTCTGACCCAGTGTTTTGGTCAGGAGCGCAGAACAGTAGTTTGTCTCTAAGGAGTTTAAGGTAAAATGCAGCAGAGACGACAAATACTCCACATCCATCCATCCATGCTGAGTTTGATCAATTCTCATCAGTAATTTAATCAGGAGAAAAGTTGTTATCTATACTTCAACATCTTTAATGAAGAGAGTGGCTTTATAACAGTATACTGTATTTTGGGGCGGCTCTGTTTTATCCCAATTCTATAGAGAGGGTTTTGTGAGGAGGTAAGTGGAGTGCTGTTTATCAAACACCTTTTCTGTGGAGTGGCAGTACTTCCTAAACAATCATCTTTTATACAGTTTGCTTTCTCCATTTTGTTGCACTCCTTTTTTTTTTTTTTCCACTACTGGATGTTCAAATACAGTTAAAGAGACAAGAGTCAGGTTTGGTGCCAACACGCCGTGGTTCAGTTCATGACTGGAATGCCCATGTTATCCTCAGAATCAGTACATCCTCTGCATAACTTGGCTTTCCCCATTTTGATCTAGTTGGATAGAGTCTCAGTGTCTCTGTCTCTCCTTGCTGGTACTGATCACAGTACATTTAGCCCCAGCAGATGGGAAATATACTCACCACTTGTGGCTGAGACACAGTTCTAAAACATTACGGAAAAGGGCTGGGAGGCATAATGATAAAGATAAAACTGGGGGTTTTGTCCTATCTACCACCTTCTGCATTGACAAATTGTCTGGAATGATTTGTGAACCAAACACAGAGGGAGGGCTGTAGCCAGGTGCGTTCTTGTCCTGTTAGAGCGGGTGATGCGCTGGCCGCTACCACGTAGCATTGCTGTATATTCAATTTATGAAAACAGATTGAAGTCTTTTTGGTGGTGGTGGTTGTGAACATTTTTGGTTCTTTTTTTGTATCTCTGTTCAAACCAGGACACCCCCTCTGGCCCTTACAAATCTCAAGTATTTCAGAGCTGAAATGATACGTTACAGCTTGGTCCTGTCAGCATCTGGTAATCTTGTCCGCATCAGAGGGTATCAAGTTTTCTCCTTTATGCTACTCTTCTCCTTAAACCCTGGGTGATATGCACAACAATGTAAGCTTTAGAAAGTAATTCTCCTGTTTTGCCTGATCCCTAATTACTTCAACCCGCAGCAGAATGTCAGTCTATCTAATTATCTGGTTACTCCTCTCCTGGGTCCAGTACAGCCTGCAGTTGTGCACGGTAATGTGGTTTGCAGGTCTGACTGACCTAGTGCACCTTCCATTTATTAGACTGGCCTTTTGCAAAGTTGGGCAAACCTCTTGTGTCTTCAAGACAGTATTATTAATTTGAACTCCATCAAAGAAGACCAGATCTGAAACTTTAGCAGACTATAGGGAATTGTGAGAGTAAGGCTAGATAATCTTATCTAGACCTAGAAAGAGTGTGTCCAATTAACTAGGTAAATCTTAGGCTTTGGGGCTCAAAATATTGAGGCAATCTTATTCTGAATTCTCTATGTTAATTGCCTCAGTGGAGTTAATGTACAAAAGAGAGCCTACTGCTTTGTTACTCCTGTTGTAGCAATGTTCTTTTCCTGTAAAGGTTTCTTGGTACCTCTAGCTTTTATTTTCTTGGGTTTTTTTGAGTTTTCTTTTTTAAAAAAACCCTAGCCCTAAACTGACAGCTCTACACTGTCCTTATTTTAATACCTCAGCAATAAACACAGTAACTGCATTTAAACCATCTAAAACTGCATCAGGCCCTAGCAGGAGCCTAAGCCTGTTCAATTTAGGCTTGAGATGCAGCTCTTTATAATGAACCAAATGAATAGGGAAGTGATGTTTCCTAATGTCTCTCCGATTTTATATTTGCACAGTGAATTCGTTGGGGCTATTAATAATGTGCGGGGAGAGGTATGCTGTGAAGAGCCAGTAGTTGATATGCACTTGGTTTACTAACGACGATTGATTTACAGAAGCGTGCTGAAGAGCCGGGATGTGTGGTGAATGAACACAGGTCGAGTTTGTTGAAATGTTTGAGGCTTCAAAAGCGCTGTGTTAAACTTGGAAGGACAGGAAAATATCTGTGCACTTCCTAATTTTGACCAGAAGAGGAAGTGGAAGCACCATCATGAGAAATACTGTTCATACAATAGTTTTCAGCTGGCTGACAGTACAGTACAGCTTGTTGTGCAATTCTACACCCCCAAAATTTAGTGAAGCAGCTTTGTGTAGAAAGCTTTTCTAAGCCTCCAAAGCAAGAATAATTTCATATATACCATTCTCAGTAATACGCAGACCCAAACTGAAAGAGCCCACCAAAGCTAATAATGAACAAAGATCCCGAAAGCTAAACATTTTGTGTGCTCTTTAGAATCTTGTGTTACGGGAGCCGAAAGATTTGCCTGATGAATTCAAATGAATATGGTCAACATCCAGTTTAAACCATCAGGGAAACAGGGGCCCAGTTCTCAGTGAATGTCTGTATGACTTGTGATCCATATAGGGACTTCCGAAACTCCCAGTCCCAATCAGATGACTGTTATCTAGCATATTACTCTTCCAGACTGTGTCAGAAACTGCATTGTTCCAGTACAAAATACTGTACTCCCTAGATTTTGAACAAACCTTTTTCATCAGAAACCACAAATTATTTTTTTAATTGGAAAAAGTGAAAATACCCTGCCTTTTTATAGACAGCATTTCTTCAAACTTCTTTTTCCTTGTGTATCCTATCGTAGTCTGCAGTCCAGTTTTATGATCAGCCCTACACATTTTGAAAATCAAATGAATGTGGGAAAACTACAAGCATAAAATCAGAGGCTGTTTCAGTATTAGTATTTCTTCTCTGATAGTGCATTGTGCAGCAGTGTAATACTAGGAAGTATATAACAGGTTTGAAACTCGGGGCAGAGATGTTTTATAAGAGGTGATTCCCATATGACAAGGGTAACCATTTCACTTTAAGCTTTTTTGCTGCGTTTGAAATGAATAGCTACTTACTTAGGGAAAGGAATAATACATTATTTATTCTCTAACATGATGCCACTGCCTGTGCAATGAAAGCCTCCAACCAAATTGACAAGGGGAGCTAGAACAGTAGGGTGGGCACAGGCTGAAAGCATCATATTCATTACAAATTTAGATGGTAAGATAACACCTTCCCAATGAGAAAAGCTTCTGAGAAACCCTGGCCTTTATTAATGGGCCTCATGAGTCAATCTGCAACAGTGATGTATCATGCTCATTTAGGGAAATGATGTGCTGTGAAAATGCATTATTTTAAAGAGCAAGAGAGTGGATTGAAACAAGTATATGCCATAAGGAAGCTCAAATCTCTCATGATGTATGCTGATTTTCGGGTGGTCCCCATTTGCACGGCTGTTTAAGCAAGCACTCTAAATGGAAATGCACTTGACATTTTTTGTGACTAGCTGTAATCAAACAGCATTAGAATTCAGCAGATCTCACAGAAGATGATTAAACAAACTTCTTGTTCATTCCCAGATCCCTTTAATGGGAAAATGGAGGGAGAAGACATGTTGAAAATGATCCCAGGTGGAAAACAGTGTCTTAAAATGAGCTTGGAGAGGAATGCACGTTCCCCCCCCCCGCCCTTCCTAATGCCGCTCTCCCATCACTGTATTATGTTAATAACCACAGGGACCAGCACTCACCTGTGATTGTCAGGCACACTTACGGAATAAATACTCAGGTAAAAGCCTTGGGATTTAGCCTTACACCGACAGTGTGCTGGGCGTCAGCTGAGGAGAAAGTTAGCACTGATTTTCAGAGTGGCTGTGTTCACACTTCTCATAGTGAACATAAACTCTCTAGTACCTGGTAGCACAGTTACGTGCTCTCTCAATTAAGAATATTTAAAGCACTGTGTGCCCTTCAGCATCTGCAAAACTTGTATATAAATAACTTCTGTATAGAATCCAGTATCTGCTATAAAACTCTGACTGGACTTCACAAACTTCTTGAACGTTCTAAAGGTTAAAAATCATGGCCTTAGGCTACAGAAGTGCTTGGGTTTCTTGTACAGTACTTTGGGAGATAGGTTTAATTTTCTGGGTATTCATTTACTCTAGTGAGTACTTTTGCTGTTGTTAATACCGGTGAGAACCCAGAAGGTGAATCTCATCCTTGAGATGCTGGGAAGGCAGTGTGACAGAAGGAAGCTTTGCAGCATTTTCTGCAGGCAGAGTTGACATGCAACAAGTTTCCTCTTGGGCTGCGGCCATGGTGTCCCTGCTGCTGGCAACACCCGGCTCCCTGTTCCTCTGCCACCAGAGCACTGTCATCAGCCTTGTCCCAGAGGACAGCAGCTGTCTTGGCAGCTCCTGGGACAAAGTATGTGGACAAAATTCCAGTTTGTGTGCTTTAGTGCAGGCGTCTTTCACAAACTTTGTACCCTATCTATATCAATCTGTGTAGTTTAAAACATATACGATAAATTTTTTCATACCTCCTTTATGTTGCTTTTTACTGAGTCTCAACTGAGACCAGATGCAACTGTAATGAAATCTTTTGGGGTGTGAGCTGGCCTCTTTTCTCAAAACATGCTGCAGCACTCTCCCTTTCAGTAGCCCTGGTAACTTTGCCCCAGTGCTTCACTGAAGATGCTGCTAGCACGTGTGACACCAAGCAGTTTTGAGTAATGTCAATTTAATGATGCTAACAGTGAAAGAAAAAATAATGCAGCTCTTGAGGCTTCTTTCAGAAGAGGATGTACTTGGCTACCTCCTGGGGTGACTTGAGGGGGGAAAAAGAAGCAACTAAAATGGTGTTCAAGATCCGTGTTGTACACTTGCACACACGTGGAAAGCCTGAAGTGACTGGCAGTCTTCAGGGGTGAGTAGTTCTGCTACACTGCACTTTCACAGAGTGCATTGGGAAAAACGTGAGTCGATCATTTCTGTATGGAAATTCCTCGACTGTGCAAGGTCATTGTGAAAGAAAAAATGCACATAACCAAGGGGGACTGGAAAACTCATCAATCTGTCCGGTTGTTTGAACAGCCAATGCTCTAAAGAAGCCAGTGGCATTACGGGAGTTGCCACAAGCTGAAAGAATGGCTATGAAATCTTTCTCCTTGAGATGTCCACTTGAAATCTTGCATGATTCTGTACTCACTGAAAGCTGCTGTTAATTAATGGTTTAGATGCAAGAGCTAGTGAAAAAACTGTGCCCCTTGGTACTGAAGAAGGTTTGTTCCTCTAGTGGTTGAGGATTTTGATGAAGCACCATAGGGAAGTGTGTTCTGCTGCTGACTATGTGGCACCTATTATTTAGGAAAGGGAGTGTGCTGGACATCTAGGGTTTTTTTCTGAACCTCTTCTGTATGGTTTAGTCCCTTCCATAAAAAAAGTGGTTCCATGGGGTGCCAAGATGAATGTTAATTACCTCCTCTGCGAAGGGGATCAGTGTAAGGAGCAGCGGGTTGCGATAGCAGGCCATAAGTCTCCTGAGTAGCAACTTCCGTGGTGCCATCACACTCCACCGATGGAACCCAAATAGGGACTGTTTGCAGAAGTGTTGAACTTGCAAAAAAGTTTCCCAGATTGTTCGTGTTTGCCAACAAATCTGTCTTGTTTTTGTAATTTAGTAACAGCTGCTGTCTTCATTATCACTTCTCTTATTGCAGGCCTTTATCTGAGTGATACTGCATAACAATTTGCTCTACAGCTCTGAAAAAATATCTGTGCAAAGCAGAGCTCTGGATGGTAGTGGTTTGTGTCGATTTTAAAACAGAAATGGCACTTATAATTAAAGCAGCCTTAGAAAGATTGCGGTACGTACTAAATATCTACTAAAGGCATATTTTCAATTCAGGATAAATCACTGTTCTGTTGCCAGTGTTTGAAATATCCTGATAGAGGGTGCTGGTGCTTTATTTTGACATCTGAAAATGGGTCAGCTTCACTTGCCTTTGTTTTTAAATCTCACTGGGTTTTTTGTGTTGATAATAAACCCTCAGGAAAAGGCTGGATTTTGCCTTTGTTTTGTAAGGAAGTGTGTTAGGATCAAGTCCTGCAACAATGTCTTTAAAAACAACAAAAAAAAACCCCAGATCATGTTTAATGGGCTGCTCTTTTTAGGGAGCTGTTACAACTCGGTGTTTCTGTTAGGAAATGAAATGGCCTGTGAATGTCATAATCTGTGACTGCAGGGATCAGCAAGTGAGGAAGAAGCAGAGAGATGGAGAACTTGAAGGTACGCCGGTCTTAGTATCCTTGACCTCTAGTTTGAGAAGACAAAGAGGAAGAGCAGAATAGCCCTGTGGAAATGCCTAGTCTAGGTTTTCTTTTTTTCATAGTAGGGCAAAACGGTAGTGAAAATACTACTACAGACTGCATCAAAGATGATAGTGCCTGTTGGTTTGTTTTGGTGGTTTGGAGGAGGAGCACTGCCTCACACTGGAGAGGCTTCCAGGTGGAATTGAATTCAGGTACGTGGTCCCACCTGGAGTGATCATGGATGCAAGGGAGCCGCTAAGGTGGCCCAATCCATTCGGAAGGGTATGGCCAGTTTGTCTTTGCTGAGTGTAGCCAAATGCTGAAGTTAGTAGGAAGTTCATTATCCTTTCTCATTCCAGTTCTTGCCTGAGAGTTTCCTATGGTAACAAAATCAGAAGTCATCATATGTCCCTTTGCTACAGGAAAAAGTAAGGATTTGGTGCGAGACCTGTAGGTGGCTGCTCTGACCAGTCACTCCAGCAAGACAAGAAGCTACATAAAGATTTTCTTGAGCATGCTTTACATCTGTGGATTGAACTTCCATAGGAACTAGGACCACTACAAACCAAAGCGCCTTCTGCACTGTGATGAGTGCACGTTTGACCTTGTCTTCCCTAATATAACACAAAGCAGTTTGTGTGTGTGCCTAGTGAAAAGGAAAAAAAAAAACCAGACAGACCAGAACACTCTGCTGTACATCTACTCCTGGGGAGAGGATGGGGACACGAACGTGACAGATGTTAGTCATGAACTGCTGGAAAGCACTCGGGTGGTCCCGTGATAAGCATGGACATAATACTTTAATAGAAGAGAATGGAATAGAAAATGAACAGTTGTTCTGTGTTCCCATTATTCCTGGGCCTAAAATATAGATAGCCCATGAAAGTACACTCCTGAAGAGGCACAAACCAGCTACCAAAAATGCAGTAAGAGCTTCGCCGCTTTATTTCTAGAACTGAACATTTGCTTGTCACTGTCCCTGCTGAGATGAGGTGAGGCATAGATGCATCTCCTGGGAAGTGTGATTATGAAGGTTAGGTGTCTCCTATCAGCTTGCGTCATCTTGCTGGTGTGCCCCACCAGGATGCATGCGAAGCATTTTCCCACCTGAATGTCCTCGGGGCAGCACAGCCTGCATTTGGACTGCAACATGAGGAAGGGTATTAAGACTCGGGACTTTGAGTGCAGAGGCTTCTGTTGCTCTGTAAGTGTCTCTGCCCCTTGAGAGGATTTTTCATTATCTATCAGCAGCACTGCCTTGCGTCCTTGCTGTAAAAGATTGAGGGGAAAGAGACCAAATGAACATACAAGCAGTTGTGATGCCCAGTGGCACAGGTGATCAGTGTCCTTATGAAAGCTGGAGTATTACTTGGAGCTAGTGATAACTGAATACTCTGTCTGGTTTGGTTGCAGAGTCAGTGTAGAAAAAGTAAAACTTCCAGTATTTTTCTTGAAGCAAAAACTTTAAAAAATGTAGTTTCAGGGTGATCTGAAATGCTTTGCTTGTTCCTGAATCGGTGTCTGGTTCCTGTGCAGCTTAACAGGGAACTACAGAACATTTGGTTTGTAGGTGAGCTTTTTCTCCTTTACGATCAGAAGATGGGTAATGTCAAAGATTTGGAATGGATACTTTGCCTTATCACCAGTGGTTAGGCACTTCTGAACGGAACTCAATTTCCTCTGCCAAATGAAGTGGTGCAAAGTAATAGTGGGCTTTGGATGCAAAGACTGGTTCTGTGATAATTTATAATTTACATGCTGTTACAAATACTCCTGAACTGAAAAATCTCAGTGTAAGCTCCTTGCCTGTTCTGACAGGGTATTTGCCCATGCTTGATACTCTTGTGGAAATGTTTTGGATATATGTGCCACCTTCAGTTGTTTGGATTTACCTGCACTACTGTTAGCACGTTTCAGCTAAGTTACCTCTCGTGAGGCTTTAGCTTCTATGCTGTTTAATGTGACATTCTGCCTGTATTCCTAATAGGTATTTTTAAAAGCAAGAGATTACACTAGTCTCTGCCATGCTCCAAAAAAACCCCTTCTTGTAAATGATCAACTCTTGCAGCTACTGATTAGACAGCTAGAGCCTCGACTGAAAAAAAAAATACAAATCCTGAAATTAGAAAGATAAATCCCAGCTTTAGAGAGACTTAACTAGTATAGCAAGCTATAGAAACCATAGGCATAAGCATAAGCTTAACAAAGGAAATCATTAATAGCGTGCTTTGCTGTAACTTAATAGGATGTGGAACTTCAGGAAATGTAAAACACTCGGGTAGAATTTAGATGCTCTCCCAAAAGCCGAATAAAGCATTTGAGTAGGAACTATTTTTAGATCATCAGCCAACCAAGTACAGGTTGGTTTTTGTTAGGATTTTTTTGGTGGTGATGGTTTTTGGTGTGGTGGTTTGTGTTGTGGGAGGTATGTTTATGGAATTCATGATATGTTACTAAATACAGTAATGCCGAAATAGAAATTCACTTCTGTCAGTG
>JAAGNO010008569.1:0-13884 GCA_033439905.1 Ceryle rudis | reverse complement strand
TGCTGTGTGGGCTGCCCTGGGTGACCCTGCTCTGGCAGGGGGGTTGGACTCGATGATCTCCAGAGGTCCCTTTCAACTCCTACCATTCTATTACATACAGATTGCATTATGCATTAGCCCTGAATGCATCCCAAAGGTTTAAATGCATCTGCTGAGTGTCAGGGTGCACCTCAAGTTCCTACCTCCTCAGCTCGGAAAGGCTGCAGGGATGCACAGACACAAGGACACTCCAGCACCTTTGGGTGCAAAGCTCAAAGCGCCCATACTGGTGCAGAGGGACTGAGAACCAGGACATAGGGTACTTTAGATCTTCATCCCTGGTTGACTTTGGGCTCAGGTTCAAGATCAAGTTACTGCAACTTAGCCAGTTAGCCTGTGTCAGCTGAGCAGGAGCCTGTGGCTTTGCTTGGCAGCAGCAGGCAAGAGGTAACTGGTTCCCAAGAGCCTTTTTCTTCTCTTGTTTCCTTGTGCCGTGGGCTCTGGGTGGAGAGCATTGTCACCATTCAGCTACCTGCCTCTTCTCCCAGTTCTTCCCACTGCCTTCTGACAACTTGGCTTGGCCTGCTTCACAAATGGAGGTGTTTTGGGCTTGTTTTCCAACGAATATAAAGCAACAGGGAGCTGCACCCTCAAATCCATAGAAAACCAGGCTCATAAGACACGTGCCCACACAAACCAGCCACGATGCTGCAGCTCTCCCGTCCCCAGGGCACCACTTTTCCATGGCAGCATCTGGATGGTGCAAGCTCACAGTTGGCAATAAGTAACAGAGAGCAGGACAGGGAAAAGAGGACAGGGAGTCTTTGCTCTCCCCACCCATCTCCCAGCACAGTGATCACAGTGTTCCCAGCCCTGGCACAGGGACAGAGGCAGCTAAGCCCAACCCAAAGAACCCCCAGGACTCCCACACTTACACTTTCTCCTTACACCATAACCTATTGACCACAAAAACGATGGCCACCAGGACTAGAAACACAACCACTGCAATGACACCTTGTGACCATGGCTGGAGGCCACCCCGGGCTGCAGGAAAAAAAAGAAAGAGGACATGTTAGAAATACAACCTCAGGCTTCTTCTGCTGAGTGTCTCCCACCCAGCTTCAGCAACATCCAGACAAGAGCTTGGTCCTGCAAAGCCAAGCAGAGCGTGTTGCCCTTAACCCAGGTAGGCTTTTCTGGGTGACAGAAACAAAATAAAATACAAATAACAGCAATTTCACTGGCATTTGCACGTGGAGTGTGGTGCTTTGCAGTTTTGGGGCCACATATATATGTACATATAGGTACAGAGTGGGATGCAGATGACTCTGGGGTAGGGGGACAAAAGGCTGTGGGACATGGAGGGAAGATGTTTGCCCAGACTGGCAGAAGGCTTTCAGCAAACTGTTTATTCTCCATCCCAAATATCATTCCTAGGTTATTTTCCAAATACTAACCAGTAAAATAAGGACCCCATGACAGGTACAGTGTAAAATTTGGTTGCCACTCTGACAAGCAAACAGTTGCCAGAGTGGATTTCAGTAAAATGTAGCTGTCAACAAGTTTCCAGAGCAGCAAACTGATTTATGACGGGAAATTGAAGGCTAAAGCATTCGGAGCAACAGGCTCCAGCACAAAGGGCAGGAGGAGCTGGCAGGGAGCCATAGTGGGTAGCCAGGAACTAGCCGTGGCATCCCCAGCCCTCCTGGGGCGGGATGGACTTGCAGATTCATTTTTTGCCTCTAGCCAGACCTAAGCAGTGATCTAGCCACAGGCGGGAAGGCTGCAAGATGTATTCCTAGATGCAGGAGGAACTCAAGGGCAGGGTGATGAGGAGACCTTGTCCCAGTCCTTGCTGAGACATCTGCTGCTCATCTTCCACTGGCTTTTGGATAACACAGCACTCAGACATAGTCAAACTCATCCTTCAGTGTTGTCACAGCAGCACTGAAAGGAGACTTTGCCCACGCAGACACATCCCTTTGGGATTTAATTGCTATTTATTCAGGCACAGCTTTTCCTTTTTCTGCTGTTCAAACCACCAACCCTTGCACATACACAAGGTCGCTCTGCGTGGGCAGATGAGGCAGGTGGAGGATGCTCCCCACCAGCCTCAGCGTCAGCCTCGGACTGCCGGTGCCACTGGCACCTGTGAGGTTGAACTGCCCCAGGATGAGTGCATTGGTACTTCCATCTGACTTGAGGGCTTTACTGGGAGAGCAGCCCCAAACAAGGGCCTTCGGCCCCCCCCCCACCTCCCTGCAGGGACACTTGCCATGTTTACTGCAAGGTCCCAGGGCCAAAACTAAAGTAGAAGGAGTTCAAGCGAAAATTCCCTCTTGTATCCACGTGTTTCAGCTGAAATCTCATCATATCAGCAGGCTGCTGGTGAGGGTTCGGGGTGGGGGGGGGCGGACACAGTGACAATGAGGAAGTGGAAAGCTTGGTCCTCTCGTGCCCTACCTGATGGGCAGGACATGCTCTGCCCAGGCTGCCCACCAACCCCATGGGTGCAGTCCTGAACACACCTACTGCCTCCAGGCTGAGCTTTGGCCAGCTCAGCTTCCTCCCTCGCTCTGCCCTTGGTGGTTATCTCAGCCACATTAATTTATTAGTTGTCATTTATTTTTCCTGCCGGGGCCAGGGTTTCCAGCCTAAACCTAGGAGGGGATGGTCAGGTCCAGCCCTTGGTGAGGTTTCTCCTGGGGTTAAGGGAGTCCAAGGTCAACCAGCGAATGAAGCCAGCAATGATTGAAATTACCAAATTTGCATCTCATGATCTTCAAACAAAGGAGGCAAAAAGATAAGTGGTAGGAAACCTCCTCTGAGCAGCCACTCTCAGGAGGTACTCTATGTTTTTGCAAGAGAAACCTCGCTCAGCTGCCTCCACCAGATTTCAGAGCATCCAAAGACAAAAGGAAAAAGACCAAATGAAAATCAAGCAGTTCTGGCTTTGAGAGAACATGCAGAGCCTGGCTGCAAGGGGTGATTAGGATGGCACAGAGAGCAGCAAATGAGTCCACATCAGGCTGAAATACCCCCGTGGGTGCAGGGAACTTGCACAGGCATAAGAAAGGAGGAATGGGAACCAGACAGAGGCAAGAGCTTGATCAGCATCTTTCTCTGAAAGTCACTATGAGGATGGTAGCCCTGGGGGGCACTGCCTGGCTGGAGCCCCACTGTGGCACACCTTGTCCTGCCAGGATGGATGGCCAAAGGATGAGTCTTGCCTGTAGAGATTGGGACTGTGTTCCTGGAAAAATGCTTTGCCAAGGATGTCCTTCCTGGGACAGCCTGCCTCTCGGGCTCTGCCACCTCCTCTCTGCTTCAGCCCACAGCAGCGATGGGGTTTCCCCTCCTGAACAAGATCTTCTAAGCCATACTAAGCCATGTGGGATCTGCACCCCAGCAGACACATGCCAGCACATCTGCACCTGCAAATGAGACTGAGGGAAGTGCCAATGCCAATATAAGGCCTTGCACGTGTTGTAACTTCATTTCCACACTCAGTGGCTGCTGTGAACACAGATCTGCTTTCTGAGACATCTTCCCTTCGGGCTGGAAAGCATTGGCCGGTCCCTGTCTTTTCCCCTCTCTAAGGAAGCTGTGCCAGGCTCCGAATCCTCATTAAAGGCTTTTTTGTTTTTATTCTCTTTCCAGGCAACAACGAAAGTTCCAATCCTGCTGACGGTGGAGACCCCAGACAGTTAAATCCTCAGCAAGTTGGTAAACAAATACAGGAAGGGCGGTCAGGGCTGGGGCATCAGGAGGAGAAAGGGGGAGGGAATTTTCCAGGACTCTGTCAGCATCTGATGAGTTTTAATGACTCCTCATTATTTGTAGTGTTAGACAAGTCCTTCCACAAAGTTCCTAAAAATAATGCCCTAGCCATAGGAAGTTTCTCTGCTGAAGTCTTCGGGAAGGGAACGGGAGAGCAATCTGCAGAGGAAAATATTTGCTCCCTCACCACGGCAATTGATCAGAATTACAGATTAACAGGAAAACGTCACAAGTTTGGGGAGCAATCCAGCAAAACGCTTGCCCAGGGACGAGAGTGAGAAGCAAGGAAAAGAAAAAAAAATAGCAAGAAAAAGCAAAGAAAGAACAAGAAAGAGGAAGAATGAAAAGAAAGGGGGAAAAAAAAAAGGAAAGAAAAGAGGAAGAAAAAGAAAGAAAACAGAGAAATTAAAGAAAGAGAAAGAAAAAGCCTTAAGAAAACAGATTACTCATCTCTGTGCACAGTCCTGCCCGAGGTAAATCAGAGCTGCTTTATCTCCTCGTAAGCAGGTAAGATAAACCTCGGACGGCAGTTTCAGCCTTCGGCAAAACAGGGACAAAACCTCCGTGCCCCGTCTCCAGCAAGACCTCCCAGCCCACCGGCCAGCCCTCCCAGCCCCATTGCTCGCTGATGTGAAGCCGGAGCTAAAGCTTAGGCAGGAACTGAAATGCTTTTTCTCTACCCAAGAAGCTCTTTCACAGTTGTCCCTTGCCCCTAAAGCCACCTCACCGAGCAGCTCCCGTTTGCCTGGGGATCGGCGCACCTTCCTGCCTCCCCCCCTGCCTCAGTTTCCCCAAGAGATCGGGCGGCCGCCTGCACTTACCTTCCTGGCAGCAGGCGGGCTCCAGCGCCAGGAGGAACCCCAGAAGGAGGAAGAGGAGGCAGCGGGCAGGCATGGCGGCAGCAGGGCCCTGAGCTCTCGGGGCGCAGAGCTGCAGCCGAGCGCAGCCCCTCCTCGCAGGACACTACGCCCGGGCACGCCGCCCTCCCCCGGGAACGAGGGCTTGGTCAATTATCAAACTCATTAACGAGGAAGGCTGATGCTCACACCTGGTTATTCAAATCCTGCTGCGGGAAGGGGTGGAAGAAGGTGCCTCTTCCCCCCACCCCCGGCAGAGGCTGGCGGGGAATTTGAGGCACGGTGACTTGAACGTGACAGTCGCCTTAGGGTGTGACAGCCACGAAACATTTGCATCAGCCCAGGAAGAAAAACGACGCCCAGATGGGTAAATCTCTTCCCCTGCTTGGCTGCCGAACTTGGAGTATGTGGTTGAACAGGACCTGGGTGTCCCCCACCCTGCAGCAGGAGAGCCAGGGGCCCAGTGTTTCCCCAGCTTGGACATCCCTTCCCACCCCACGGGACCCTGCGTCCTGGGGATGGGGGGAGCTGCCCGGCACAGCCACCAGTCACTTCCTCGCTGTTTTCTTTTCAGCAAGTGTCATTAACAACTCAGCAAAACACATTTGTGGCTTAAAAACATCCGTTTAATAAACCAGACTGGATGGCAAGCACTGCCTCCCACCTCCCACGCCTTGTTTAATGGAGAGACTTAAACTGAGCAAACACAGTGTTCGTGTTATTGAGTCCTCGGGGCTGTTTCCTAAATTTCTTCTACACCAGAAGGGGTAGAAACACCCGAAGATCTGCAGCAGCTAGCGCGGCTGGCCCTTCACATCAGCTCTGCGGATACTGCAGAACTGGGAATGTTGCAGGTCCCCAGTTAAGCAGCTTTCCAGCCCGCACCATGTTTGGGTGGCTGACAAACCCACTCTGTAGGAAGGATAAAAGCTGTTTGGCTTCACAGCTGCACATCTTCAGTTACTCCTGCAGGAAATTTTAAAATTGTGAGGTGTCACAGTATCTCTGTAAACCTAGCCCCACAGGACTGCTGAATGTCCCCTCTCAGCACCATCTGAGCTCCCAGCCTCTGAGTCTGGTGGTCCCCCCCAACAAGGACCCCTCTTGGGAACGTGAAGCACCCTCAGGAATACATACCCACCAGTTCAGGGTTGCCCTCCTTCATCCCTCTTCTTTCCTCTGGTTTAATAGTAAGGTCCTTTACCCCCAAAACAAGCCAGAGCTGGCTTGAGCTGTACAAAACTGAAGGCCAGTTCCCAGCTCTCTCTCACATTCCTTTCCATGGCCAAATCCCCTCATGAAATGTGAGATAATCCCAATCCCAACTGTGTTAGTTTTTCCTTACAATCTCTGTGGGGCAGAGACTCTCCCACTGCACCCAGCAAGGAAGTGCCATGACAGGGACCTGCCTATAATAAGGGTGGGGGCATAAAGGGCTATAAAAGCAATCTAATACTGTTCTAGAGAAAAAGGAAGGTCTTGTGAAGAAATAGAAATGAGAATGAACTTTGGGTTCTCCATGACTTGCTCCCATATTATCTATGCACACAGCACTTACATCTTTGCTATCTGCCTGTTGCTTGTCTCTTAGCCAAAGCCCATCAGAAAAACCCTAGCTGTTGAGAGCAGAAGGCTTTATCAGCAGATCAAAAGTCCTGGAGAAGCCGGTCCTGATGTTGCCCTTGGAAAATTCAAGGTCTGAGACATCTCTCTGCTCTTGCCATCCACTCCCCAGTCATGCCTGGGGCTGCGGCACGTTGCTCACAGGTTCCTTTTGGTCTCCAGATGTACTTCAAGTTGTCTTGTCACCCCAGGGCTCTACCCAGCCCAGCTCCAGGGACCCTGGGTTGATTTTCCAAGGATAAGGATGTCTCAAGGATCCACCCATATCCTATAGTATGTTGGGGGGATGGGACGTGACAGACCAGCCCTTGAGATGAAGGCAGGGCTCCTATGCCTTCCAGACAGGGGTCTCTCTGTTGGCTCCCTCCTGAGGAGCAAATAACACTTTATCATTGCACATTCCCACATCTATACAAATGTAAGGAAATTTAGTTATTTAATTGGTTTGGGTTTGCTGATGAGTCCAGGGAATCGCTCATTTGCTTATCTCAAAGCTCCCCTGTGCTCCAATGCATCTTCTTTAGCCCACAGCTATTAGGAAGGTATGTGGCTCCTGTAGCTGAAATCTCCTGTGGCACCTGCTTGGCCACATATCGCTGGGTCTGGCCTGGGGGGATGAGAAATAGCAAGTCACTGTAACAGCAGCAGCCTTGTTTCAGGGGCAGAGTCTGCAATTTCAGCAAATAATTTGCTATCCAGCTTCCCCCTTTGTCATTCTGGCCACAGCTTGGGACCTGCAGAGATGAGAAGCTAGTTGGTTCTCTTGCAGCATGCTGGAAATCTTGCTGTCTCTCTCGTTTAACCTTCAGCATCACCCAGCCATGGGGAGTCAAAGCCCTGCAAGTCCCTCTTACAGGTGAGGGACACAGAGGCATGGAAGAGGTAAATCACCTTGGCAGCGTTTAGTTAAAGCCAAACCCAGCTCAGTTCTTTCCCAGTGATTCATGTGAGCAGCTGCCCATACAACAGGTCACACAAGGCAAGTCTCAGGGTTTCAGGATTTACACTGATATCCTCCAAAAAATGGCATTTTTTCCCCCCCCAAACCCCACATCTTTTTTTTAGCTAAAACTAACATTTGCTCAAAGCACATTCCCGAGTCTAAAATAAGTTCCTGGGTGATACAGCTCAGAGCACAGATGCCAGTTCCTCTTGGAAAAACATCGTGGGGCTCTGTGGTTTTATACAGGTTACTTTTCTTCCTTCCTTCCTTCCTTCCTTCCTTCCTTCCTTCCTTCCTTCCTTCCTTCCTTCCTTCCTTCCTTCCTTCCTTCCTCATCCTTCTCTCCCTCATCCTTCTCTCCCTTATCCTCTCCATCACCTTCCCCTCTTTCAGGAAGAGCCATAAAAATAGATAAAATATATGAGAGCAAGCCTAAGCATTCCCTAAAGAAGAGATTGTATTTTTCCTAGGAAAGAATTAAAAAGCAACGATGACTTTGTAATGTTTCAATAGCTGCTCCAAAAAGAAAAAAAAGAAAAAAGAAACCCCAACAAAACAACAAAGCACAACCCAACCCAAATTTTTAATTGCTCGTTTCATTTGCCATCAAAACCCCAGAATTCTGTTTGCCTCAGAATTCTCTCATTTCCCATTGACACCCACTTTTAAATCGTGCCTGGGGTGGCTGCTGCCAGGAGCTACAACTGCCATGAAAAGGGCATTTTCTTGGCCCTGTGTGCCAGGCTGGATAAATGACAGCAGAAAAAGGCAGCCCCTGCTCAGGCTTTTTGTCCATCACAGCTCTGAACCCCACTTCCCCTCTTTAACAATGCCTCTAAACAGTGATAGATTTTCTTGTTTATGTGTTGAGGGTGTGATAATGGGGCATCACCTCACACCAGCCCCGTGCTCCCCACACTAGCCTGGTGTTCAGCTGGGTCATTTACTCCCCTCCTGCACACACACACACACACACACACAGAGCCAAGAAAAAAACCCACCTCTCAGCATTTTATTAGACATTTTATCAGACTATTCATGAATCCCCCAGGGGATGCTAATTGTGAGCCCTGAATAAGCAGCAGGGAGAAGGAGGTGGCATGGTGGTGGCCCTGATCCCTCCTGGGCCCTCATTTGGGGGGGCCTTCTCCTTCCCAGGCAGTCTAGATGTCCTGGCAGGGTCAGCCAGAACCAGTCCTGGCTGGACACTTGCTGGGAGCTGGTACCCAGCAGCCATCTGAGTTGCGGTCCAGAAATGGCACCAGCATCAAGCACCAGGAATGCCCTTCATTTTGCCTCGAGATCTGCATCGTGGCCCACACATATTTCATGGGACTCTCTAAATGATGTTTTTTTACACCAGTTGATTTTGGCACAGTTCTCTGGCAGCATTCACACTAGCCACCATCTGTGCTGGGACCTGCTGCTGCTGTTCCATACATCTAAGGGCAGCAATGGGCTCTATCCTCTACCCAGCTGCCTGTTCGCACAGAGCTGCCAGGATTTGTCTGCTCTGATCTCCCTGCTCTGTCCATGGGGTTAACAGCTGCCAGGGGTCTGACAGCATATTCACATCAGCCTCAGGCCCTGGCAACCTTGGAAAATGAGGCTGAGAAAACACCTACCAGATCTGTCCCACCATGCCCTGGGCTGGGAGGTATCCAACTAAAAATCCCTGAAATAAGAAGAAAATCCACCCGCCTCTGGTCTGCCTTATTGCTGGGGGATGAGCCTGCATCTGTGATTCCCCCTTGGCTTTCCTGGCTGTTCAGAGGGCGTATTGCACCCCTAATCATCGCTGAGCACAAGGGAAAGTGCTGCTGCATTGCTGGAGTGGCAGATTGCTGGGATCCCAAAGCGTGATGCTCAGAAAGGGAGCAGGGAGCTGACTTCGCCCGGGATATTCCCTCCTGCCCAGCGATATCAAATGGAATGAATAATTTACTATCCGATCATCTCTAATCTTCATTCCATAAAATCAGCAGCAAGCTGGGAGGGTTTTTGAAGCCTCCAGCTGCATTTGCTGATAAGACATGAGGCAGGAAAGATTGGAAGCCCATAAAAATGATAATCTCAGGCTTCAGTGTAACTTGGTGGAAGGGTTTTCTCCTGTCCTGTCATTAAGGATGGATTTCATGATCTTCCTTAAATAAAAACAAGCCTTCTCGCGAGGAATCTCCCACCCAAAACCTGATTGCATCGTCATTAGGAAATAGGAGGCCACAAAGCCAGAAAAAAAAATAGCTGGAACACAGGTTAGTGCAGGGGCCAAGGCCCTGGAGAGTGAAAGGCACCTGCCTTTATGGGGTGGGAGGAAAGAAGGGGGATTGGAAGTAATTTCTGAACACAGAGAGAAGCTTTAGACCTCAAGGCTCTGCCGGGGAGAGTCGGGCACCAGCACCTTGCCAAGGTGCTTGGCCACAAGCCTGAGCAGGAGCCTGGCTGTGGAGCAAAGCCCCATCCTCCCTGTCCTACAACTCCTTAGTGTGAAGAGAAGAAACATCACATCTGATTTCAGTCTGGCTCAGTACAGCATCCTCCTCTCTGGCCCCAAATTCTGTGAGTCTGGCTATTTCCTGGATGAAGAAGAGAAAGGAAAAAACCCAACTCATCAACCATTTCCATGTGAATCTCAACCAAGGTGGCCAAGAGGAGGAGAAGGGAAAGAGCTGGCTGACTTGGTGGGGGTGGACAGTTTCAGGAAATAATTATCCCAGATGCTAGAATAGGAAAAAATTAAAAGTGTAAACTATAATCAGATGTTAAGTTGCTTTTCTTCTGCTAATTGAAATAATGTTTTCTCCGCTACCCACCACTCTACCCCTTTCAGATGCTAATCCCCATCAAACACGGACTTACAATTACAAATTCATAGGCATCTTTCCCAGGAGCAAAAATTGCTTTGCCCTGTAACCTCTAAGATGAGGTCTTAATAGGAATTCACGAGCAATCGCTGGTAAAGCTTCATTAGCTGGAGAGAATAGACAAGGGCAAGTTGCAGTGCTCCCTAACCACTCTAGGGAAAAATTAATTTAAATTACTTTGTAAAGTAACAAGGCCAGATAATGTGTTTCCTTCTCAGAATATTGTTCTCCAACACCCTAATGCGCTCGTAGATTAGGTTGCTTTGCCTGTCTTGATGGTGGTCCGTGCTAAGTTGTGGTTTATGGAGAGCAGCAGCCTTTGGAAGGAGAAACCCTAACCCCTTGGGCCAGAGCTGGATGGAGATGAGGTGAGGGTCCGGCTGTTTCTCACCACGCCGCATTACTCGGAGGCTGTTGAGGAGGCAGGTAGCAGCCACCTCCAGTACCACTTCAACACAGCCTAAAAGAGAAATCTGGCTATCAAAGGTGACACTTCAGCCTTTCCCTGGTTGAAAACCAGTCCAAGCCAGTGGAAGGAGTCCTGATGATTTGGACAGCTCTGTATTTGCTCCCTGGAGGCCAGATCCCAGGCAGTGCTGAACCTTAAATGCTCTAAAATAATCTAAAAACCAACCCTGCACCCCCAGGATGGAGGAGCTGTGATTTCACACACCCCCTCCAGCCCATGCCGAGCCTCCCCAAACGCAGCTATAATTCTCTTCCTCTGGCACCAGGCTGGCTGCCCCTCATGCCAGGCTGGCAATTCGGTGTGGTTTTGTGGAGCTTTGCCGCGAGCCAAGTGCAGGGCCGCAGGGAGATGCAGCGATAAGGGCTTGGCAGAGGGGCTGTGGCTCTTCCCAGTGCCCTGGGCTGGCAGCCGGACTTTGGTGGGCGCTGCCAGCGCCTGGTGTCATTAACCTGCGAGTTGTCACGCAGAATGGGCCTGTCTGGCTAAATCCTCAGGGGACCCGAGCATCATTCAGCCAAGAGACAAAGAGTTCAAAGGGCCTTTCGGCAACAAACAGTGTTGATCATCTCAGCTGATTAAATAGGTTCCAAACAGATCCAGGAGTCCTAGGAGACCAAACTGAAGCTGGGAAGATTTATGGGGAGCTACCTGAATTGGAGAGGGAATATATTGATTTTATTCCTGGCTTCTGAAGGGGACTGGTGTTTTTGCAGAGTAAAGATAGGGCTGGAGAGAGATGCTTGAGACAGAGGGGTAGAGGGATGGATGGACAGACTCCAACTCATCTAAACATTTTCTGTTCTCCACTTACTTGGACAAAGATAAAAACCCCATGGTACCCAGACCTACCTTCTGATATCCTCCTATCCAAAACTGTAATACTTTAAAAGGGGATTATAACCCCCAGGAATGGGGTTTTATTCCATCCCAGCTCCTGCAGACACTTGAATTTTTTTCATCCTCATCAGCAACTCATTGCCCTCCAAACCCTAACAAATCCCGGACCGCCTTTACTGGTGATGAGACCAATGTTTCAATAGCTCCAAGCACAATTAGGGACACCCTTGAGGCCTGCTTGGCTTTGCTGTCTCACAATAGGCAGGATCCATCCTCCTGGAAAGCAGAGGAGCCTCTAGGAAGACCATCTCCCATGAGGAGGACACCCCTGCATTACTTTCTGGGTCTCCACCGGGTAGACAAGTGCCTGATTTCAGTTGGACCTCCCTGGTCAGCACCATACAGCCTTAAGTTGTGCCAGAGGAGGTTTAGGTTGGATATTAGGAAAATTTCTTCACCAAAAGTGTTGTCAAGCACTGGAACGGGCTGCCCAGGGAAGTGGTTGAGTCGCCATCCCTGGAGGTATTTGAAAGACATGTAGATATGGTGCTTAGGGCCATGGTTTATTGGTGGACATAGCAGTACTGGGTTAATGGTTGGATTTGATGATCCTAAGTCTTTTCCAACCTTAAATGATTCTATAATTCTAAGGTGCCTTCCTCCCTTCAGCCCCCACAGCCTTACTGGGGCAAAGGAAGGGCCCCAGCCAGCGTGATGAGCATCCCCAGTATAAGAGATCAGCCTGTGCATCCTGCAGCTGGGGGGTTCAACCTGCCAGAGCACTGACAGCAGGCATCAGACCGATTTATTTCCATGCTCATCAGCAAAAGCAGCATGTTTTCAGGTGGCATCTCTCTCTTCCTTCTCAGCACTGGAGCTTTTTTTGTGGCATACGAAGGGAAAAAAAAAAAAAAACAAACAGGGCAATCGGCAGCAAGGAAAACACATCGAATAACCTCCACTTCTTTTCAACGAGTTCCAGTTGTTGCTTTACAAGTGTACTTTACAAGTGTACTCCAACCCCAGCAAGTGCCAAACAAAAGCTCCCCTCTCTTCTTCTGTGCCTGTTGAACAGCTTTATTCTTTCAGTGAGCTGCATCTGCTGGGTGGCAGCTGCAATTACCATAACACAGGGGCAGGATTTGGCCTGGATGCTTCACCCTCCATTCTGCAACAGGCAAGAGCATTGGGCTGGTTGAAAAATTAAATGAAAAGTAAAAAGGAGAAAAGAAAAAGAAAAATATCGAATGTATGAAGTCACTTCTCTGGCTGTCACCCAAGCAAACAGATGCAGGTAGTGGAGGAGATGGGGGAAATCACATCATCATCTGCTCTGAGCAGAGGCTTCTGTTGCTGGGCAAGGGAGTAGGAGGGACATTAAAAGGCCATAGTGATTTCATGTGAGTTCAAGGGGTGAAAGAGGCATTTTCCAGGGTACATTGAAATTGGGGGAGCTTTTGGGGATCCTTAACAACTTCCTGAAGCCTTGGAGGCTGCCAGGAGGCACCAACCCTGGTGGGATGCTGCTGCAGCCAAATTGAGTGCTGTGAGATGGGGACATGGAGCCAGGGCTCCTGCAGGAGGGATGGGATGGGATGGATAGGAGAGGGTTGAACAACACCGAGCTGTGTCATTGTGCTGCGGTGGCTGAGAACCGGCTGTCCTCAAATCCATCCCTGAATAGATTTTAAAGACAAAAGGTGAAGACCCCCGAGAGATGCCTTTGCCTGGGATTGAGGAGGAGAGGCTGTTTCCAGGACTGGGTGAGCTATTAATTAAAACTCAATTAATAGCAGGGCATTGGCACAGTCACCAGTGCTCCCACCGGGAAGCGAGAGCCTTTTGCAGAGTCGCCTCATCCCTGCCCAGATCCCTGGGGATTTATCAGCCTATGCTCCCCTAGCAGAACCAAGGGGGAGCTGGTGACCACAGGCAGAGTCCACCACCCCCACCTCCTGGGAAGCAGGAACCTGCAGGGCAGCATCTGGACCTCCAGGGCCTGGCTGAGCTTGGAGGGGAACACCCAAACTTGCCCTGTGCCCTCCTACCCCGAAATACCAAACTCTGCAGGAAAATAGTTGCAGTGTTCAAATACAGTGGTTTTAAAATTACAGTTGTAAATTTAACTGGAGAGGTAGAGCTGTAATTTTTAACTGGAGAGCTGATCACCATGGGTGGAATAGGGGGGAAAGGAGAGAGAGAAATGGGAGAAGGGAGAAGAAGAGAAGAGAAGAGAAGGGGGAAGGGAAAAGAGGAGAAGAAGGAAAAGGGAAAGGACAGCCTGTAACATATTTTATTCGGGAAACATCAGGCAAACCCGGAGCCCTCCCACCAAACCCAGTTTCCTTGTCCCGCTCCCCCCTCGTACCGCGCGGCGCCGGTGGTGCGCGTGGCTCCCCCTGGCGGGCGGGGCCGGCACTGCGGCCCCTCACCCGCTCTGCGCTGCGGCTGCCGCGCTGGCGCAGGGCCCGCGGGGGAGTGCGGCGGGCACGCGCTCCCGCCCCGCTGCCGCCCGGTGCCCCGCGCCCGGCA
>JAAGNO010008568.1:39989-94852 GCA_033439905.1 Ceryle rudis | reverse complement strand
CATTTTAATATGGTTTAGCAGTATATATATGAAATAAATGCAGTAAGACTGCTACAAAGCTCATCTGTACCCTCCTTCCCAATTCCACAATGCCTCCCCTCCCTGCATCACTTCCGGGGGTGAGCAGTCAGCTGGCGGCGCCGCGCCCTGACGTAGGGCGGCGTGCTCGACGCCACGCGCACGGTGTGGGCAGGGGAGGGCAACGGGGCACCGCCTCCCTCGCCCACCGGAGCGGGGGGACGGGGCCGAGCGGGGCGGAACCGCCACACGAAGGCGGGAAGCGGGGTCTTGACACACTTCTTGCCCAAGGTAAAGCGAGGGTGCTGGAGGGTGGACCTGCCGACTCGCGGGGAAGGCGGAGGGGAGAGACTGGAGGTTTGGGGGGCTGGGCAACCCCCTCCGCTTCGCGCGTTGGTTTCGGCCGGCTGCGGGGGCAGTCCCTCCCCGGCCGCCGGAGGGCAGAAGGGCGCCCGCGTTTACAGCGCCCCCCGGCGGCCGGGCGGCTCTGGGCAATGGCGGAGGGGCGGCCAGCGCCATCTTAGCACCGGCAGCAGCTCTGTGTGACGGGAAGAGCTTTCAAGCCCCGCAGCGCCACCGCCTCCCTGTGCTGCGTGGCCGTGGCCTTTGCCGGGGTAGGCCTGATGCCCAGAGCGAGGAATGCGGCAGCCTTGATGCCCAGCCAGTCCCCGTGCCCGTTGATGGCACCAGTTGTGCCGGGACTGGCTGCAGTGTGGCCCAGCAATCAAGTGGTGTGGAGAAAGTCCTGCATGATGAGTGCTGAGCCTCTCACCTGGGCCTGCAGTTGCTGCTGACCAGAGCTCATGTCAGGATGGTGTCTTCGCATCCATCACCACCAAGCTTGAGTGTCCTCTCCCCACAGAAACTGGGAGAAAACTCTGGGGCAGATGGAGAGGCACCTCCCTGTCCCAGTGTTCCACAGCCCTGCTGCTCTCCACGAGCCAAGAGGCCCCAAGGGCTGGTGCATACACCATCCAGGAGAACCCAGTGCAAACCTCGCGTGAGGCTTAGTTGGCAAAACTCCCTAATTTGAATGGGATTCACACACTTGATTTCCAAACAACAAATCTTTTTTCAATATATGCCCCACTGTAGCTCTCAAATAGTGACTAACAATCGTATCTACCCGTGTTCATGGAGGCAGAGGGTTCATGAATAGTATTTCATTAAATGTCCCACAGAACAAAGAAAGGGGGTAGGGAGGATGGTTTCTCTGCTAACATCAATATTTATACCTGTTCCCTAGTTGTGGAGCATTTCCAGTGCTGGGAAATACTTCTGTTCATGCATTCAGTTGCATTTGGCTTGAGGCCAAGGTAAGAATAGGGTGCATAAATCCATACTGGGTTTTGTGTCCATGTTGTTAGATTTCTGAATGCTTCTGTATTATATAAGGCCATCCAAGAATAGCTGACTTCATTTCCTCTGCTACATTTGTTGCACTGCATTAAAACCTCTTTCTCTGCTTGCAACTAATAGAGAACTAAACACAAAGGAGGAGAAAATGGCTATAAATGCATGAAAGCATGAGCGACAGGGATGCACAAGACTAGAGGCAAGCTCATACTGCATTAGAGTTTACCTGGACGCTGCGTGCTTTTCAGGAGAAAGCTAAGAAAGTTGTAAAGCTATCGTTTTTCCCCCTCTCCACAGTCTTAAATCAGCATTTCTGTCCTTCCCGAGGCTGCTGTGGTGCAGGAGGCACTCCCAGACCAAGAGTCTGTATGTCCCACTAAAATCAGAGAATGACTTGGCCACCTCAGACTAAGAAAATAGAAACTTTGTGATCAAAAGGGACTAGTTAAGGGTTTCCACTTTCATTTATTCAAATGAAGAGAATGTTGTAGAATCCTAATTTTCTGCAATTTCACTTATTTGAAATTACACAGGAAAACTTACACAGGAAAACTAGTGATAAAATCCAGGTCCTTAGTTTTACTATTTAATTATATTCTCTTTGCATGGAGTTTCCTTTTTCTGATCAAAATACTGCTCTGTATCTAAGAGAAAGGTTAAAAGAGATCCAAGTTCATTCAGACCTCTGAGGCACGAATAGAATGGCAGAGTTTTCATCCAGCCTGATGAACAGTGTAAGTACAAAGACAGAGAGAGGCTGGTTCAGATGTGTTGATTGGCGTTTCAGATCAGGGTTTCAGATCAATTTGTCAGCAGAAAGATACTGGCATGACAAAACCTAAAACCACATGCAAGTCACCTTTCAGATACCATTACTGAGTTCAGTAACTTAGTTCCTTTTCACCAAATCTGCACAGATTTATGATGGCAGCTTGTAGATGGAAACAGTGAGAAATACTTGGAGTCAAATTAATACTTGATGGAAGTGTCTTGAAATGTATGGGCTTGTGTCACTGGTGGAAATGAGGATGTAACACCATCACAGAAGAATATGATCTTTCATTTTAGTTTGTTTTTCAGCATGTGGAAATGGAATAGTTTAGCTGTGATTGAAGTTTTGTTATGATTTGGTTCTGGCTGAATCTTTGGGGGGGGAGGGAAGCAAACCCTGTATGAATATTCAATCAAGAATGAAAATCAAATGAAGTTTTCCCTTTGCTAGGTACAGCAGACACATGTGGTCCATGTTTGCAGGGTATGAGCTGTCACAGGCCACCAAGTTGTTGGTTTGAGTAAAAGAGATAAAATTACTTTTGTGGAAAATAGATTTTGGAATTTAGTATCACTGGAAGGCATATGACCTGCCCAGCCATCACAGGGATCTGTGACCCCTTCTCTTCGCCCTGTGCCACAGGAACTCATTGTTTCAGTTGTTGTCTCTCAAGGAAATGACAGACCAAATTCATTGCTGCCTTAAGAACCGCAGTCTCATTTTGGCAGGCTTCCATGAAAGATGAATATGGATTACTGACCTCTAGTTGCTGTGGCTAGCTGTGAAAGGAATGATTGATGATCTGTTGCATTAACAGCAGGAGAGATGCTGCAGGTCACTCTTTAGCTAAGTGGTATAATTTAGCTCTTAAATAAAAAAGCAGATAGGCAGGGTTTTTGCATGTCTTTAAATAAACGTTGACCAAAGTGTGCATTTGAAAATATGAGATGTAGATTGTCCTGCAGGCTGTAGCTGATGATGTTCCATCTCTAAAGTTGATACACTATGCTTTTAAATGATGTCACTTATTTCCCTAACAGTAACGTGATCGTAGCTTGAATGAGAAGGCAATTGGCCCAGCAGTTTTTCATTGTCTTTACCAGTCCTTGCCCGTAGCAAACCAGCTGTCAAATAGAAATTGTGTTGCTCCTAAATACAACATTTTACATCCAACAAGTTCAAAGCTGCTTTTTCAAATTATTTCACAAAGAGTTCTGTTCCCTGCCGTCTCCCTCCCCTGAGCAAATACGGTTTCAGCACCAGCACTAAGTGTGTGTTACTAATGCATGGTCTAGTTAGCTGGGATGTAAAAGACAAGATCTCTCGTTTTAAAATATCCTTTTATTTTCCCCCATGGGCTATTACTTTCACCCTTTGTTTCCTAAAATCCTCTATGTATTTGCTGCTGGCAAATTTTGTGTTTAAATTGAGTAGCTAATGCTTGACTTGAAAAGAAATGATGAAATAAAGTAGACTTACAACTTCAGCAATTTAGCTGCTGGCATACAAGTAGTCAGCTCTGTGCAGCTTGCCTTCTAGCTTAACTTTGCTTTGCCAGTGCACTGCTGGGGTCACTTCACAGTGCAGTTTACAGATCCCTTTCCTTATTTTTATATAAACTTTTAATGTAAATGCTAACCAAACCTGCAAATAGCAAAAGAAGACCAGTGTTTCACCGGCTATTCAGGTTATTGAACTTTTAGGTCAGCTGTCTAAAAATCCAAAGGAATGCATACTTGTTTCCTGAGAGAAGATTTATTACTATATTTTATAGTCTAAAGGATTATTTGTTTTAATTAACAGTGGAAAAGGTCTGCATCTTCATGATGCAGTAACTCATTAACTGCTCAAGCCTCCTTTGCAAGTTTGGATACAATGGGATGTTTCATGCGCTTGATCTGCACGTTGATAACAGGGGTTTGCATGTAGATCAAACGAGCGATACAACCCTGCATTGTCAGAACTCTGCCACAGCATCCAGCAAACGCTTATTTGCAAGGCAACGCTTGGCTTCCCTCCAAAGGCGTAATTCTAACAATCAGCTCAAACCCAGGCAGCAACCCACCACTTTCCCCATTGATCCGTGTGCGCGTACAGCCCTACCTTTGACCTCTCCCAGTTTGTTTGGTTGCAGTAAACACCTGAAATTTGCTCAGGTAATACAATAGCCCTGTACTTTTTGACAGAAACGCCTGTGGTTAACCTCTGTGGGCTGCATTCTGCAATGAAATGAAGGGTGGTAGAAGTTAAACAATGGGTGTGACTACCACAAGATGAGTGTTAGTGGGAAAGTGGTGTAACATCCACTTAGCATTCCAGAGACGTGAAATGTAATTATGATTTAAATGCCAAAGATGTAAGTTGCAAGATGAGTAACTACAAGGACATGAAAGCCTCCCTTATCTTCCTTTCTGTCCCACTCAGAATCATTTTGCACACCCACAAAACTAATACAAGTAGTGTCACTTGATGAAATTACACCCGATACGTGACTTGTACCCTCGCTTAACATTTCTGACGGTGCGGGCTCTGTTTATACCAAAGAAAAAAATTCCAATCTCATTTACAACATTTTAAGAGGGAAGTAATTTTGCTCTTGGTGGAATTATTCCCTATTTATACTCCCACTCAGATCAGAATCTGACCCAGGCCTTGAATGTTTTCCTATTTGCTCTCATCATTTCCCTTGATAGATGAGGGTCCTCTGTCTGTGAAGGGCTCCTCACCTTCATTTACGTATCTTTGCAAAATGATTTATGAGCAGCACTGTAATGTTAGAAATTGTTGACTAAATGAGCCACAGGAGCAGCTGGTTGCTGAGTATATATGAAAAATCTGCTTAATGTCTTTCACATCATCTCACATGTGTGGGAAGGAGAGCAATAATGCAAAAGTGCAGCCCGTGCCTAGGTGAGGGGCTACACAGTTCAGTATCAATTCCAACACCAGGAAATTAAAGAAAAAAAAAAAAGCAGTTCTAGGTGGGGGGCACTGAAGAAACTAGTAGGGAAAAAAAGGTTGGTTCTAAACTTTTAAACAAAATCTTTTTCAACAGATTCTTAGTATATTTAAAATCCAGAAGTGACAGGTGTGATTACAGCTCTCAGCAAAGGGCATGCACTGCCCCAAATTGTGGCCTTGGAAATTGTCCAATGCATAGATCACAATTTAAACCTGTATTGTAAATATTTCCCCCCCCCCCCAACATTATTCCTCTCACTTTCTTTATGGATTACATGAAAACCTAAACTGAAAGGTTCTGGTGCAGTACTACCTTTAATTAGCTGCCATCAGGAAACAAAGAGTATTACCAGCTCCCCTGAGGTGACACCTTCAAATAAAAGCAGAGGGGTGAGGCCACAAGGGGCTCTAGGTAACAACATGATTTGGGTCTCAGCTTGTGCTAGGTCAGCCCTGGTAATTGAACTGTTTGTTGTCTGTACAAAATATGTACTTGACAGAGGAAAGCGCTGATTTTTCAGATACGTGTACTTGCGTAGCTTGGTGTTGACTAATTTTATTGCCCAAAATGGAGCTGAGGAGTGGATAAAGAGAAGCATTTACTCCAACATGTTTGACAAGCTGGAACTACCTAGCTATTTTATTGTGGATATTTGTTTTTTAGAAATATCATAATTATTTACTAAAAGTACTTTCTGCTGGGTAGGAAGAATCATTTTTATATCTGGGGAAAAAATATAGAACTGGTTAAACATTTTAAAATGCAAATAGCAAAATAAAAGCATTCTCTTAAGAAAGACAGTTTTGTGTCTGTACTTCTTAAGATCCCTAACAAAGTTCATGAAACAACAAAAAATCTTTAGATCATAGCAACAGTTAAGACAAAAAAGGCTAGATTTCATAGTTTGGGATTTTTTAGCAAAAAGGACTATGGGCCAAATCCTGTCTTCATGTTAGCATCTGTAATTCCGACTTTGGTAAGCAAAAGATGGTGTGACTGAAGCCACGGGAGGACGGCACTGAAATCTCAGTGCAGTGTCAGCTGCTGGTGGTGGTATCAGCCACTCGAGAACTGTACAGCCTGAGAAGACTTTGGTTCAAAACCCTCTTTTTACTCTCCATAGTAACAGGAACTGCCACAGACGCCAGGGAGCTGAGCCATCACCACATGGCCAACCTCTCCACAGTAGTTTGGGTGCGTGCGTTAGGGAGCAGCTTTTCCTCTGTCGCCTGGGGAGAGAGGGCTGGCTGAACTACCCTGCTGGGAGTTGTCCTCGGAGGAGCTATTCCCAGCACATAGGTCTGATTTCAGGGTGGATTCAGCCAGAGTAAATAGAGCTCCAGGATGGCATATGGATCTGAGACAGTTGGATGATGGCCTGTCCCTGACACTTGTTCCTCGCTGCATTCATAGGCTTAGTTTGCAGTGCTGCTGTATCTTTGTTTTGACCAGTGACATACCTTCGATGGTTGTGGCGTCCCTAAAGCAGAAGTCATCATTTCTGAAAATCTGATCAGTGTTGGAAGTGTTGTTATTCCAGCAGTGGATTTCTCTCAGAGGTAGTTGTGGTCTGGCTGAAACAGCGTCACTGCTTACATGATAAAATACTCATTTACATAGAATAAGAATTGGATTTCATTCTTGATTTCTGACAAAGATTGTTATCACACCTGGAGGCTGACCCCGTAGGCTCAGGAGGTACACAGCTCTCTGAAAATTAAGACATTCACGACTTTCCCAAATCCACAGTTAGTCTGCCTCTCCTGCAGCACTTAGATAAAATAGCTTTCATCACCTTCTCATCACATCAAACTCCAGCCGAATCATTACTACATACTGCAGCAGTATCACAAATAAGCTTCTCAGCCTCTGAAACCTATACTGGTCTTCAGCAATAGTGTGGTGGTTTTATCATGTATTTTATTCACAGATTTCAAGATGCTGTGCAAAGATAGGGTCAGCATTGGTATGACAACTTCACAGGAAGGGGGATGCTCAGAGTTTCAGTGCCTTGCCCAATGTCTGTTGCAAAATTGCTGTGAAACACAACCTGGGCATTCTTGTACCAGGCTTGTGATTCAGCAAAGTGCTAAAGCAAGGGCTTAACTTTGAGAAAGAGCTCCAGTTGTCTGAATGGAGACAGATGTAAGTATTGGAATAAATACTTCGCTGGACTCGGTCTTCGGCTTTCAACAGCGAATTGTTTACAGCTACTGCAGTTGTTCTCATATAGCTTAGCATATTTTTAGATAGTGGAAATATTTTTAGACTAATTCAATTGTGTGAAAAAGTGTAGTGCTTGCTGGCCCTTTTAGCAACTGAAATGTTCACGTGTATGTTTGGGGTTTTGTGTTGCTTTTTTAGATGACACCAGTTACTCGACAAGAAGTTCTTGGCCTTTACCGCAAGATATTCCGAATAGCCAAAAAATGGCAATCGGCATCAGGACAGATAGAAGAAACTTTTAAAGAGAAAGAGTACATTAAAAATGAAGCCAAAACATTATTCCGAAAAAACAAAAATGTGAGTGTCCTTACAGTTTTGACTTCGAGTGATTCTCCTCTTGCTCTTTGCACCATCTCAGTGATTGGATGCTAAGACATGAGTCTAAAATTTGATTTCCAAAAATTTCATTTACCTTAAAATGCTGATATGTTTGGGTTACAGTTTAAATTTAACCCCTGAAATAGCAATAGGAAAACTCAAACCATTTCAGCTTTTCATTAACTACTGTGGAAGTCTGACAGACTGAGAGATTTCACTGAAAAAATGCCCAAGAAATGAAATTCCAAAGATAGTGCCTGTGTAATTGAAGCAGCTTTCAGAAAGCTAGCTAAGTGTATCGTTACCCATGCAATGGCAAACAGACCTCAGTAGCTTCTTATGCTTCTGTTTTGTCTTTTCAAATCAGCAATTATTGGCACTTATTTTAAAAGAAGCACTTGAAATTTTCTCAAGCAAGAAATTTCAAACCCCTTTTGAAAGGGTCAATATAGACTCCATGGTAATCAAAGGTCCTTCTAGTAATTCAAGATCACAATACTTCTTGATATCCCCTTTTGGTCTGGGACTATACTGAAGTAACGCAAAATCAAGAAATGAATTTAAGTCACAATTTTTCACCACATTTCTGACTTCAAAGGGACTTTCTGGATAGGATGATAACAGAATGTAGACCAAGGAGTCTCCTCCCTTTCTCCTCTAGCTACCTTGGCAGAGTCACAAATGGGTGACTGTGGTTTTTTCATGGATGTATTAGTAGTTTACACGTGCATTGTCTTTTTAAAGAGAAAATACCATATTTGGGTAAAAACCTCCTTCTCTAGCCTCCATTGTGACACCCTCTGGGTCTTAATATCCACCACCATCAAGGCCAGAACTCTTGAGTCAAGGCAAATACTAAGGTTACCTTTTACGGATGGGAAAAATTCAATCATTGTATCCTTGGGGTTACCAAAAAAAGCTAAAGAAAGTCATATGGCTGTGCATCATTTATGCTTGAGCTTTCAGATGCTAATTGCTGTACGTGTACAAACATTTGTTTGTATAATCTTAGGTAACAGATCCAAAGTTGATTAAGCAGTGTATAGAAGAATGTGAGGCAAGAATAGAAATTGGACTTCACTATAACATCCCCTACCCAAGGCCTGTGAGTATAAACCCAGTAACAAAGTCTTCAACTGAACCCACTTAGCTCTCACTGGACAATGAAACCATAAGTTCCCATCACTGTCACCATGCTGCATTTTTAGATAAGCCAGTACTTAAATGCTATGCTAAATTAGAGGCAAATAAGCCATATGTATATTGAAATGTTCTCCATCTATCTTATTTCACTGTAAATTGGCTAATTTCTTCACAAAATAAGGAGTCAAGGCCTAAATGGAGTTGCCTAGGCTAAACTCCTAAGGTCTATGAAAATTTACGCAGTCTTGTCCGACCAATGATGTAGAAAAAGATGGTAATGGAATCAAATCTGTTAATCTTTCCACAGAAATAAAGAGAGGAGAATAAAAATAATTACATCTGCCATAGATACAATAATTTTCATAGCCAACATTACTGCTAACTCTTCTCCCCATCATAGATCAGCTCTTACAAAACACATGCCTATGTTGCTGCTGCTTTTCCCCAGTTCCTAGAGAAGAACGTGTCTAAGATGACCAAAATGCTGGCAATTGCAGCAGTGTCTTCTGTTGCACCAGTCAATGTAGTTTCCGCACTGCCCAGTCACTTCTGTCTGTAGTACTTTATACTGCCTCCCACAGAAGTCTCTCTACTCCTGTTGATTCCTTTATATTTGCACACCTACAGTTTCCTTATCAAGGCGCTCATGGTCAAAATTAAATTATCTTCCTCAGATGCTTGCCTAGAGTATGGTCACTGTTAGCATCTGCTTCACATACAGTTCTCTCTTTTTCTCCAGTGTACAGAATAACAATGCCCATCTGGCAAGCTGTGCTCCTAGAAATGGCCTCGAAATGTATGCTCTGCAGTGGCTTCAAAAACCAAAAGGATCAGTCCTAGATCAGGCCTCAGACAAAGCAGATGATCCTTCAGATTCTAGAAATGTCTACTGCTGCTTTAGTCGGTGCTTTTACTACTGTTTGCACCTAAACAGCTGTCTTACAGGATGACAGCCTCAGCAACAATAACATCTGACTGCGAACACCTACAGTTTTCAGTTACTCAGGGAGGATACAGCTGCATGACTCCCACTAACAGTCAATCAAAGGAAGATCTTGTCACCTATTGCTCCTTCTGCTTGTGGAGTCAATGACATTGTGCATTTTAATATGGTATATATAATCATGACAATAAGACGGCAGTCTTTCCATAAATACAGTCTGGGGTTATTCTGCGACTTACTAGGTATGAATAAAAGCATGCAGGGCTTGAAGACATCTACTCAGGAATTTTTAGAGTTTTCTATGTCTGTTCTGGAACATTGTCAGCAGTCCTACTTCAGCAAGTATTTTATCAGTACAGTCTGCTATCAAGGTTACTAAACCAAACAAGGTTATTAAAGCCTCAAATATAGGGGATCTTACTTAACACCACATTTAGGGTCTGAAAGTTACACCACTAAGCACTCCTCAAAGAGCACTCCTAGAAATCGAATAACCTTGTTTGAGGTGGTACAGTTGCCCTTTCTAAAGCATGAAGAAATTATTTAAAACTCAGCAAAACCTAGTCTGTATATGCGCCTCCTTTTTTCTTGTAGCTTCTCAATATGCACCTCACTGGTGGTATTTTCTTTTTCAGATCCATCTGCCTCCTATGGGTCTTGCCCATAAACAAGGCCGCACATTGCGACACCAGGAAAAGTTAAGGAAGATTTCTAAGCCAATATACCTGAAATCCCATGATGAAGTTTCATAACCCATCATTTAAACTGTGATGTGTAATCACATCATTTAAACTGTGGACTGCAATCCAGGTGATTCCTGTGCACAACTGTGAATGAAGCTGTTTTGGTCACTTGCTCACACACTTCCTGAGGCCAGAAAGCTAACTGATACATTGCATATGATGGATAAGGTTGGTCTAGTATTTATTACATTTCAACCACTGACTCTTCAATAAAGTAACACTTTTCAAGGAGTGAGGTGTGATAACAAAGATTACTTTGACATCAGGACAAATTACAGCACGTTTTCAAACTCTGTTAATCTACAGCAGGGTTCTCTGTGGTTTGAGGATTGCATGTGCTCAACTGGGATTCAAGGCAGTGCCTTGTGTAAGGGCCAGCAAAATTCAAGAAAGTCCACGAGAATCAAGCAGCCACAGTGCCTGCTGGGCTTCCAAACACAAGTGGGAACACAGTGACTGTGCCATGCAGCTGTACTCCTTCATCTCTTGTCCCTGCTCTGCCTGTTATCCCTGGAGAAACATTCCCATTTCACAGTATCTTTATGGTGAAGTATTGTTTCTAAATGAACAGAGGCAAAGAGGCAGCAGAAGTGACACCACTCCTTTTTCCTTTTTGCAAGCTGCAGAGGAGTGGCCTCTGGAGCCTCTATGTCAGCTTTTTTCCCCCCCTTTCTTTGGAGAGGGTGTGGATGTGAAATGCAAAGTTTGGAATGCCATTACACAACTCAGAATAAAACACTCCAGTGCTGGGTTCCTCAGCTTCCCATGTATGGACTGACTGAAAACTCTCCCTTCAGGGTATCACTATGGGAAGAAGCTCAAGATGCTCTGGGTGTCTTCACTGTCTGTTTTTAGTGTTAGCTTTTCAACATAATCAGCACACTGGCTTTCTCAACAATTATTTTAGTGTTAGCTTTTAACTCACGCTACAGACAGAACCCCAACTTTATTAGTATTAGAAGTATCTACCACTATCTCTTCAGTCTTTTAAGTTCATGGGGTATTTGTGTTTCTCAGGTGCCTCATGAATAAAAAGGAAACAAAATTAATTTCCCCCTAACTGGCCACCAATTGTTTTGGCTCCTTTTCAGTCCTCCAGCTTTACCAGGCTGTTTACAATTCCTCATCAGGGAAGTTAGGGGAGCCTTCTGTCCTAGAAGCAGCAGTGAGACCAAGCTGTGGACAAGACCACACTGTACTGGAGACTACATAAGCACAGCCCACGGCTGCTTTAAGGACAGAGGGTACCTACCCCAGTCAAAAGGTAATGGTGGCCAGAAAGCAAATAGGAAATAATACACACTGCATTTTTTCATATTAAAGTGGGCAAAACCAAGGAAATCTCATTTTCTCCAGCTCATCATAAACTCTCTAAGCCCCAATAGACGACAGCAAAGAAATATTCTTGTCTACCTTAAAACTAAGTTAAAACTGGTCACGTGCAGAACAGAATGACAGTTCCTACCCCAAGAACGTACTTGTAAGAGTGAAAAAAATAAAGCTGATGAGAAAGTACAAGGAAACAATGAGAAGAGCGAGTCAGCATGACAGGTACTGGCTAGCCCAATTTCTTACTACCCTCTATGGCTCCAGTCCACAAAGTACCTATTCCCATATAATTATTTCCTAGGAATGCCTCATGTGGGAAGTAACATGTAAAATGCCATTGTTCTCCCTGTCAGCTTTCCAAATTGACTGCTGCCAGGAAGACACAACCCAAAACCTTACCCTAGGAAAAGGGGGATGGAATAAAGACGGTAAAAAATAACACAATTATACCCCCTGCTTAATCCTTCATTGAAAGAAGTCCAAATACAGTCTTTTCCAATCCTCATTCTGACACACCAGAGTTGAGATGTATCAACTGAGCGAAACCAAAATGTGCAGAGACAAAGCTTTTGAATGGAAGCTCAGGCTCTTTCTTTGTCAAACTATCATATGAATCTTTTTAATTGTTAAAATTCAGGTGGCTAATGAAGGTGCTGATGTCGTGACTCATCAGGTGAACAGCTAGGTAAATGAGCAGTCTAAATTTACTGTCTGGATTATAGTCACAACTCTTTCCCAAGCACATACTGTAAAAACTAGATTATTTCAAAAGAACATCCCTAAAATTACAGAAGATTTACACCAAACTGAAATATCAATATCAGTTTATTTCTGAAGGGAAATATAAATAAGCAATTTTTAAAGGCTCAAGTACCCTTAAGTAACTCATGAGTATCCACTTGCTTAACTGAAAAGCCAGTAAGCTGAACTGCAGTAACAGCACCACATTATTTGAGATGCTTTAAAATGCGAGACAGCCCATTAATTTTTCAAAGTGTATGAGAACTTACTAACGAGCGCCTGATCCTCATTACTTTCCATCACCAAGAAAGCAAAGACTGAAATTTGTTAAAGCCTCAGGCTGTTCAGCTAAAGGAATTACTGGATCAGCTCTTTTGTCAACTCTAGAGAGCAAAACCCTTCTCTCACAGCTTAAGTTAAACTCTGTATAGAAGAAAGAATCTGTCTTAAATATAGTCCTTTGTTTTTGGAGATCAAACTGGCAAAATACCATTTAGAGGGAGTTTCATTAAAAAAATTCCATCTGCAACTCAGTCCAGTGGGTAGGCAGATGTCAACTGGTACTCATTGTATTCAATTCAAAGGACCAGACTTCTGTCAAGATGTACCCCAGCAATGGTGCAAATTATCATTCCTACACATTAATTTTACTTGCAAAAAGATGTTGTCCTAAAATGTCTCTGAGTTCTCGAGAGTTCATAATGTACTGGAGCCAACCTGTCAGCATACGGTCTGTCCTGTACTTCCTTAACTTTCTCTTATTCCTCTTCCCCATCTTTTGCCAATTTATCACACTGGTCAGGACATGCTTTAGAATAACTTAGAATAATAAAATGACAACTTTATATTCTTCAGGAGTAAAAATCCCGAGTCAGTTGCATGAACTCTCCTGCCAGCTAAGTGGTAGGCAGTGCAATAGTCCTTTGTTGACACGATATCTGGCCTTGAGTATCTAAGTAACACCTCTCTGGAAATTCTGACCCTAACTCCCATCATTAGTAAGGTTGTAATATATGAAGCCATGTGCTTCTGAAACCAAATTCACCCCTAATGTTAGCACACACACCATCACTTAAGATGTACTTGCTACGTGCTTACTGAAAGTACCCCCTCAATATTGTCTGGGGGTGAGGAAACGATCGTTAAGTTGCAGCAGTGACCAAATCGATTCCAAGGGAAGTATCACAGAACTGAAACAGGGCAAGATGGATTAGGTTATCTGATCTATCTTCCTACTAATGCAAGTTTGTTCTTGCAATACCTTTTAGATCTGGAGAAAATAACACAACCCAGACCTCACTCTTGTGGCCTTACTATGTATCCATCAGTAACATCCACCTTTTATCCACAGACAGAAAGAAAACTTCATTGATCATACCTTTAAATATCAAAAATGCTAATTACAGCAGAGACCTGCACCTTTTGCTATTTTTTCTAATCCTATTAGGCAAAACATTCTAGCTTATAGGAACTCGTAAGCAGAAGAATTTAGGGCCTTTGTATTGTCTTTTGCTTTTTCATTGTCTATTTTCCCTTTAAAAGCCCAAGAGAGTACGTTCTGTTTCTAAAACAGATTTTTTTGTACAGATGAGATAAGAGAAAGGCTTCAGTCTCCTAAGAAAATGTACTAACCCTGTCTGTCTTACAGCATCCCTAGCTGAAAATCTGTCTCAGCTATTTCTAAGGAAAAAATATCTCTTGCTCCACAATGTCTACAATACTGCATTTTTTTTCCATCTGCTTTGAAATATTAGCAAGTCTGTGATTCTATAATTGGAAGTAATTAAAGGTGTTTTTTGTGGTTTGTTTAACGAGAGCTTCTAATTAAGAAATGGAAATACTAAACCGGTACATGCAAGAATTCTAATACTACTATAGATGTGCTACTATTACTTCATTTGTACAATGACTTTTTACATTTTTATCATGTCTGAGTTGCCTTTTTTTTTTTAATTCAAATGCATCTCAGCCAAGAAAGGTCGTGAATTCTAATGTTTAGCCAGCTTATCAGTCTTCAGGAAGGTCTAGACAATGCTTGGGAAGTAAGGTTGGGAAACTCATTTCAAAGAACCACAGAAAAATATCTCTAAGACAGATATCCCTCAACAGCAAGGTCCACTACTTTTTCTCTAACAGTAAGGGCAGCTCAGGAAATCACGTACGTCAGTAATGCCAGTTAAAGCAGCTCAGCTGCGGTTGATCCCTGGTGCGTGAATGTTCTTTTAGAATTCTCTCTTATCTGTATATTTTGGTCATATCTATAAAATCTTGAAATACATCTTTAATTATATTCTAAGAGATGCCTTCATCTCAAATCTCAGCATTAACATGGAAGAAGCAGTTAGAAAATCAACACTGCACGCAATATAGTAGCAAAGCCACTGTACATTCACAAGTACCACAACTGTGTCATTTAACGCACTATCCCTTCGTGTTTGTTCACAAAAAGGCGTTAACAAGAAATCCATGTGGCAAGCTATCCCATAGTATTTTCCAACACTTTAAAAGTAATTTATCTCCATAAAATGTAATTTAGCTAACATACACTAGCGAATCTGGCTCGTCATTTAAAACGGTTTAGAGGATTGTGTTTGCAAGATGAACATTATCTGAAGAAGGATGGAGAAACTCAATCCTCAAATTTGGATTTCATTTTAGTGTTTTAAGAATGAGTGCTCTAGTGCTGCCCCAGCTTCCCTCTCAGCATTGACAGGTAAGCTGTCACCAGTCACGTGCATGCCTAAGCTTAAATCTAAATAAAAAGATCCTTCTGAGAGCAGCAACTGAACTGATCAGTCCACAGGGAAAGATCTAACAGCAGATCCAGCCTCTCTGGCCTGCGTGCAATGCAAAGCACCTAGAGGAGGTGGCTCAGGACTGCTTTGTTATTTCTGATGCCACAGTGCCCCAGTGAGTGATCTGAATTGTGCATGTAACAACAATTAGATTCAAAACTATGGTAATTACCACAATGTTTTTAAAACTGTGTAGCAAATATCTGTTAATTTTATGAAAAGTACAAAGTACCTGCATTGCTTTTATGAAGCCCAGGACAATTTTTTAAAAGGACCGATTTTAATTAATTGATTTCTAGATATTCTGAAATATGATTCTCTTCTCAAAAATCGTTGTCAGTTTGGATGAGCATGCTGTACCACTGATAAACAAGTTTTATTTTTGCTATAGGCGCCAAATACCATTTTGTCTAAATTGTTAAACAACGGTAGTTTCTTCCTACCGGTAAGTTGAAATACTTGCACACCTCTGTCCCTGTTATTAAAACAAATAAGCATTAAGTGTCCTGGTCTAACATCTTTGCCCTAATCACCACGTAACAAAAACAATGCACCACATACCGTACTGTTAATGAAGGACTGCAGATGGTACATGTGGTACATGAAGATACCGCACTAATTACCTGTGTGTGCACAGCAGCGCCGCACAACGTACCTCTAACACTTCTTAGTTACCCGTATGTTACAATTCTTAAAAGCTACTGTTTTAGGAATATCTGTATTCACTGTCAGTGGTTAATAAAACAATAATGAACACTGCTTTCCCCTAAAGCAGCTATGCACAACACAACAGATAAACTCCTTTCTGTCATAACAGAAACCACGTATTTTAATGAATTGTAGCAGCATCACTTCATGACTGTACCAGGATACCGGGAACTGCTGCATTAGAGCTGCATTGTGAGGCCTCAAGCAAGTCATTAAAAAGCTGCAATTTGAGCAATGAAAAAAAAAAAATGAGACCCCAAATTAGTGGATCTTTCTGAAGTGGTGTTTTTTGGTTTCGGGGTTTTTTTTTTAAATGTTTGCCTTGATCTTTGTGCTTCTCTTGTCCTGCATACGCAACAAGCCTAATGATGCATCTTCGTACCTTCTTGGCATGCTCTGGGGATTATTTAATGACTGCACAGCTCTTTGAAGATGTTCAGGCTGTTTTATTTTTAATTAATGTTTGCAAGCTACTTTGAGCTTCTCTGATGAAAGGGCTTAAACAAGTACAAAATTCCAGGTGGTTATTAGTTTGATATGGAAGAGGGCAAGATGAGCAAGTAAATTGGGAGAAAGGAAACAGCTCATTTATCAGGTACCTGGGATACATAGGTAAATAATACTGAAATAAAAAAGTTTTTAGATTATGAGACAAGCATACTGCTCTGAGAAATGGCAGGTTCCCAGTGCATGTGCTGTCTAGAATTTGTCCATGGAAATTCTGAGACAAGGAGTGTCAGTTACCTTTTATAACACAGCTCTGGCAGTTCATTCTAGATGAGGATTGGCTTTGTGTTGACAACAGACTACTCTCATCTCCTCCCTCCTTGCCCTACATACTCCTGGGATACAGAAGTGGTAGGCAAATCCACAGAGTCTTATTCACAACGGTTGTGGATCAGATTCCTAGTAAAATTAGCAGCAAAACCCTTTGGGCCTGATTTTTTAAGTGACCTATGATAGCAGCTAGGTGGTAATATTAGATTTCAGAAGATTTGTAATGATGTGGGTGGCATACCGTTTGAGAGGAGTTCTGTCCATTCTGATCAATTGCAGGATAAAGCCCAGGCCTCTTAAATAAGCTTCTGTTTGTAGCATTCTATTTTCACTCACTGTTGCTCAGTGTCCGATAGCTAAAAAACAAAGGAATTTGAGGGCTGCTTTGAAGTCAGCAGGAAATCCCAATATATAAAAAATAAATAAATAAAACTGCAGCCATTGTGGAGTAAAGTATATCTTTTAATAATAAAATGTGTTTTGACTTGCATACTCTCAGTCATCTAACTGGCATAGTGCTGCCACACCTCGATTTATCCAGTGTCTCTGGGGCTTGTCTGAAGGGAGTTCAATTGAGAGAACATAGTTGGTTGAGTGGCCAGTAGTGGATAAGACACCTCTTCTTGCACTTGTCTTGTATACAGGGCATGAATAGATGTTTGTATGAAGAAATCTTGAACTTTCTCCAGGTTTCAGCCAAATGATGGGCAAAGAATCATAAAGGATTTTTGGAAGTGACTCTCCAATTACCAAGGATTCTCTATCCCATCGTGCACCTTCCAAAAAAAGGCCTCTCACATAAGCCCCATCTTCTGCCATTTTCTCCATTGTGTGTTCCTGTTTCATCACCTAGAATGATTAAACCATTGCTTATTTAGAGCATATTATATCCTATGATAGTCTGAAATTGTTCCTTTAAGTAAGATTTCCTTTCATTTGAAAACTCTATTCCTTGCTGCACCAGGGTATGTTTCAAGCTGTTCAAGAAAAACAAAGTTTCCCTGCTTTTTCTTACCTCAAATTCAAATCCAATATGGTCGATTGGGATGGTATATTTTCTGGCATAGTTTTGTAAAACACCAGTCAAAAAAGACTGAGTGAAGAAGAATCCTGAAAGCCAAAAGACTCTGGGTGGACCATTGATGACCCAGTCCTGAATATGGAGAAAGAAACAAACAAAACAAAACAAACAAACACACACCAAAAGACAAACATAAGGAAGAATACATTTTTGACAATTCACCAGAAAAGGGATGTCTTTTCAGATACAGTCAAACAAAACAATGAGATCTAGACACTGATGGGACTCTGGATACCACCATTAGTTCTGTATTTTTCTGAGACAAAAAAATTACAGGAGTCAGATGACAACAAAAATAATAATTCACCAGAACTCAGTGCTACTGAGAAATAAATTTCAGAAAGTAGCATATTTTGGTAAGCCTAGGTACTAGGCAGAAAAAAATAAAACAAAACAAAATAAAATAATAATAATAATAATAATAATAAAACCCCACAAACTCTTTTACAGTCTTGTAAACCCCAATCCCCTAACACAAAAAAGCCAGGCTGGATGTGGCATGGAGCAACATGCTCTGTGGAAGTTGTCCCTGCCCATGGCAGGTGACTTGGACTAGATCTTTAAAGGTTCCTTCCAAACCAAACTATTCTATGATCCTATGGAAAAAAAAGGCCAAATTTTCTTACATAATATCTTCACCAGCAACTGTGAAGGCACTTTCTAGCTTTCTCATCCCCTGACTTGTATGGGGTTCCACTACATCTCAGTACTTCAGCTATATAAGATACATTGGAAATCTTAAGTAATTTAAATAGCATGCTAAGAATGCAAGGAAAATAATGGAAGGATGAGTAAAGAATGAAATGGCATGTTTAAAAAGTGTGTGGAAGTGGTGTCACATTTTATTAAACTTGAGATTTACAGTCACATATAAAATGTAATAGTGTTTTTTATACACCGTTTCTAAGTCGTTCTCACGCACGGTTCAGTGCCCTTTGGGCAGGGAAGTCATTAAGACATCAGGGCAAAGTAAAATGAAATGGAAACTACCAAATGCAGCACTGGATTAGCAGCAAAAGCTCATACTCCCAACTCATGCTGCTGAGCAATTGCCCAGCTAATTCCAGTGCTGTTAACGCAGTGTATATTTGGTCATTAGTTCACAATCTGGAGTTACAAGGGTACTGCTGAGCAACAACAGTACTGACACACATTTTACCCATTCAGCTTTCAACTACCAAGTCCTTAGACCTGATAGTCTCAGTTTAGCATACCTGGAAGAAGACCAAACGACAGAGGAGATCAGACACATAACTTCCCAGTGGCTTCAGTGATGGATAGGATTTGGCAGCCCACATTGACGGTACTTTTCCCATTAGCATGCTGTTGAAAATATCTTCAAGTTCAGATGACATCAACACTTGGCCTTTAATGGCTTTGCCTAAATTTATGAGGCTGCTCCGAACAACTTCAGTAAGCCTTCAGATAAAACAGAGAAATAGTCATCTCATTATTTACTACTTACTATCTGGCTAAAGAGCTCTGAGTCCATCTTGAATGAAGGACTGATCAAAGCTGGTAAATGTCCTGTCAGAAATTCCTTATCTCACCTGTAGTTATCAAAACTCTTACTTAACTTTGGAAAAGTGAACAAAAAAGGCTGCCCTACAGCAACCCAACAAACTCAAAATCTGATGTAAGTCCATACTCCAAGAACATAGGTACTATTGCTATATTCAGGTAAGTTCAGCTTCAGCTTTCAGGTCATTTTAAAAATCCATCCTAAGCAGAATCCATCAGGTTAACTATCTATAGTAAAAGGCTTATAACTGTGTAAGGCTTGCGAGTGGCTAGCACTGATTAGCACCGATAGCACTGAGTGGCTAGCCTGATACCAGGCTATTTCAGTTTAGTAGTGCTACACAAAACACTGAGTCATACCTGTTAAACCGAATTAGTTCTTGCCTAAGAACTGTATTCATGGACTCTTCATAAAGTACTGGGTATACCTTCATAACCTCTTCAACGTCAAAGCCACTTGGTAATTTGGACAGGATGTCCTGTGCCAAATCTTCAACTGTTTCCTGAAATCACAAGTTTGCAGTGAATGAGGAACTTACTTCTTTTTCCATCTATCCTAATTAAATAAATTCCAAACACACTATAGTTTTTATTTTTTTTTTTCGGTATAACCACATAGGTATTTTAGTCCTAAAGAAATAATGCTTACATGCTTTTACTCTCTTTGTGCATCATCCTGTCTGTCTGTCTCTGCATGTGCCTGCTTGCTCCTTTTCCATTCTTAGTAACTTTAAATTTGTTAGTAATTTCAGTTTAATGTGCAAAAAGATTTTAGGCAATTTCTAAGGAAACAGGTAACTGGGCAGACAAGCATAATCCTACTCCTGCCACACTGACGGAAAAGACAAAGCAAGCAGCATGGGGAAGATAAGGTGAAGATCATATGAATACCCCGGCCATGAGAGCTATTACATGCAGTGTATTAGACATCAGAGAATATGATCAGTAGACAACCCTGCAGAAAATGAGGCTCCATCAATTCCACTTTTCAAGAATTCACTTGAGTATATATAGGATGTCAAATCTGAGGGGCTTGAAAGGTCATTTATCCGTGTCTCAAAGGACCATGGATTAGGCCTGAGTAAACTGAGCTGCCAGGACAGGATGAAGGAAAGAAATTCCACCATCTTCACAGCAAGGTCCCATGGAGAGGGACAGTGAGGTCTGCATCCAAGTGACTCTACTCTGTCAAACTGCCCCCTTTCTTTGTGACACAGGAATCACAAACACAGTGACATGTTTGGGACTGTAGAAACTGAAGCAGCCAAGGGGAAGGAAAAAACATCTCTCAAAATCCAAGCACTCAATGAGTAGTAAGATTGGAAGTGCCATTATAGCACAGACTTCACCAGGAAGACAACTTCTGCCTGATGGCTGAATGACTTGGTATCATTTGCTGGCACTCTGGAGTCTGTCCCCTAGTAAGAATGGTCGTACAACCACTGCCGGATGGAATTAAAGTATGATACTTAAAATTGCCTAGAGATGGATGTGATGTGAGCTTCTTTACCACCTGGGATTGTTAACTGCTCTCTAACTATAATTCATGAATGAAGTGAAGCATTTCACTATTATTTTAAAATAAAAAATATGAAAGAAACATTTTTATTCAAATTGCATGTTCTACTCAACCAGGTGGGGTTGTGTGGTATTAACCTATTTGAAGTTATTAGGGTATCTGCCCTCTTTAAAACTTGTCCTATACCAAATCCTTCTGCTTCTCTAGAGACACATTCACATCTACTCCCAATGCCACAGTCATGTGATGAGAGGTGTTGCACTACTCCGAGACCTAAGGCACACTGCAAGTTGATCTTTCTTCCCCAGTTACCTGAGGGGACTTCCCACCTCCCCCTGATTCTCTAGGCAAAGTCAGGAGCACTCCATGGAAAAGCTGGTTAGTCTCCTGGTTATCCTTGGTGATGTCTGCATTTTCATGAAGCCCAAACACTTCAGGGTGTGTTGTAGTTGGTAAAGTTCGTATGTATTCAATGTAAGACTGTAAAAGAAACATTTAGATACCAGAAATCATGCAATGCTATATTTATAAGTTATCAGTAAACCCAACTTTGATTCTAAATGGGAAGGTTCTAACACATTAGTTTCCAGTTAAATGCATCCTGGAATTGACTTACTCAGTCCACAGAGAGAAATATAAAACTTTTGAATGATTCAGTGACATACTGAGGAGTTGTTCTTACCACCTTCATGTAAATCACAATGCAAGAGAAAGAAATGTACATTTGAAATCTACAAGGAGTGCTGGTGGGAGTCCCAGAAGAGGGCAAGATGCTGTATGTATCACCCATACAGCTGCAGGCTACACAAATAGGTGGGATTTGAGCACATTCATTATCTCTATGGAGTTTTTAGAAGACAAAAAGGGGATGAAAATTGAGTACATACCTGTCATACCACCTCCTCATGCTGACTGATGCTTTCAAGGCAAAAGTAATTCCAAGAGGGTGCAGAAGTACCCCATAAATTCCCCAAGCCTGATTCATATTTGCTTTCTAAAACTGTACAGAAAACCTGCACGGGGAGTGTCTCCTTGCAGCAATAAACATCAGAACATTGGATGATCGCTACATCTCCACTGGAGTGTGTTAGATATTAAGTACCAGATTCCTATTTCATACATAAGATAAATTCTGTCATGGCTTTGTGATCTTAGGTCTTTTATTTTTTGCATTCAGCACATCAAAGTCCAGTGTAGGTAAAGGTTTTTCCTAATAGCTCAGAATTCACAACTGTTGTCTTCTCACCTCATATGGACCATGTGGTGGTATGTAGTAGTCACCTCCGGGTGCAAGCATATACTTGTCCTGCTCTATATCCTTGCTATAGACCATGGAAAGAAGGGACAGGAGAAGGCGCCTGTCTTTATCATCTGTTACTCTACCTCCATAGTTACATTCGCCTGGGAATGGACAAAGAAAACCAGGATGAAAAACTGAAAGTTAAGAAACAAATAAAAATTGGTTTGCAACAACATAGAGCTTAAGTTCAATTCATGAAGCTCCAGACCTTCAAAAATTTTTAGTTCCTGTACTTCAGTTGATTTAATGGAAATTAGGCACTTTAACTGTGTGGAATTGTGAGCCAGATCTGTGTGTCTTGATGATGAAAGGTTTAAGGAACACTATGAGTTGGTCTGAGAAACTGCTATTCATGCCACAGTAAATAATCTCGCATTTAAATTACAGGTCTTTTGCTTGTAATTCTTTTAAGATTTTTTAGAACTGTCAAAATCTGAGCCATATTATATATCTGGTACTTGTCTTGTTCCTTTCATACAAACTTAACCTGATCATGTATCTCTGCAGTAAACAAGGGATCACAAGTATGCAATACCCCTGTGCAGAAAAGGTTGGAGAGATCTAAGTAATGGGCAAGCAATGAGGGGAGGTTTACACTGATAGAAAGTATAGAAAACAGGTAAATGCTCACAGTTATTACTTTAATCCTGACTCACAAAATTCTTTTCATAAAGCGATTCATAATATTAGCAAAAATCAGGAATGACATTTATAAGGTTGACAGAGGAGGTGCCAAGAAGTAGCTATCTTTCCAGAGAGAGAGCTGAATATCCACAGCAGCCATGTTATTTACACAGATCAGATTGACACCTCCTGCTTTAAACTGATGAGTATTATCACATCCTCTGGCAAACTGCCAGTGCTTACTGTATCAGGATCATATTGATCAGCTAAGGTGAAACAGAGGCCATTGTTGCTTTTATTTGACATACATGAAACAAAGACCAGGAGGCTTGCTGGACCATTATTAAATCTTCTAGCTATATACAAGCCAAAGTAGCAATAACATCTGAGGGTTTGGGATCCAGCTTGTCTGTATGTGGAAGGCCAAGGAAGCAAACCAGAACGGAATCCACTCAATTTGTCGAGAGCTCATCAGTTTAGCACTCTACAAGCTGACAGTGCCTAGCAAAGTCAACACACATTAGAGGATGTAGTGCCTGTACCTGTTAGATACGTCAGGGCTTCAAAGGGGGGTTCTTCATATTCATTCAGAAACATCTGGATCTGCCGCATACTGATTCTGAGGTCAGATTCATTGAACTCATATGGAATATTCCAACCTGTTCAATTCAGAAAAGATACAGGGCAGTGGTGCACTGTACTGATAACCATGCTCAGGAAATGATGATGGTATTGGTACTACACTGCTACTACAGTCCTGAAGATAACAGCTGCCAGACAGTACCTAGAAAAAGCCCTGGAATGTACCAGGCTGTTTATTGCACAAGGGACACTATGTATCCCTAACACAATTGTATCCTAAGGCACTAATACTATCATTCAATATAATTAAAACATAAGCACAGGCAATCTGGCATCATGCACTCCTGAAATACTGTATTTTACCTTAAGTAGAACACAGACCTGCTCAGTACTTCCAGCTAATCTGTTGCTATCTGGAGTTGAGAAGTTTAAATTCATTGATTGATTAACTTTTAATCAATCTGCCCATCTATTATTGCTGTTTGAACGTGACATTCAGAGTAACAGTACAATAAAAAACACCACAGAGGAGCATACTCCAGATAAAAGAATCCTCAGAAAGCCTATAGCCCCTGGCACAAACCAAAAAAATAGGACTACTGCTGCAACTATCCTTCTTCCTCCAAAGAGCTGGTCACATTAAGCAGTTGATGTTGCTTTTGAAAATGACCTCTTTGTCACTTACAAAAATTATAATTTTACTTTAAAGCAATTAATGTGTATCTTCAAAATGGTAGTTTAGTGTTTATTTAAACAGCTGCCTATTAAAATAAGGACAGCAACTTTCATTCAAAATACAACATTTCCTAACTGTAGCCTGTTATGACAAAGACTCAGTTGCAATGGAAGGCTGAGAACTTTAAGTACACCAGTGGAGAGCATAAGCTGTATATAGTTTTTATATACATTTATATACATTTTTATAATTCTAACTCCATAATTTCTGCATTTTATGTAGAAATTTTATATAGGTTTCCAAATATTTCAAGATTACAGAAAAAGCTGAAGCATATATCTTACTAATATGCATCTTTTCACTGCTGTATTATGAACAACACACTGCAGCTATGTAAATTTGTTTCACACCAATTAAACATACGGACTGGCTTTGATGAAATGAAGTATAGAAATAATTAACAAAAGCAGAACTGAAGAAGGCACATCTTTAATAGCAAAAAAATAAAACAGAATTGGATTTGGTGGTTAGTTAGAAATACAGCAATAAATTAATTTAGTAAGCTATAATTTAAGGTAACTACTGTATAATATGTTTACTTGGAAAACTAGTGCTTTCTAGTCCTCCCCTAGGGTAATACATTTAGTAGTTTCAAGAGTAGCTTTGCTTGAATGAGAATCCCTACAAATAACAGCTTTTAAACTTTATTATACTCTGTGCAGTACAGACTGCACTCTTGTAATGTTGCTACAACAATACTGTCTTTTTACAGAGGGGCTCCAGGAATGCATTTTTAAAGTAATTGTTTCAAAACAACCTGTGAAATAATCTAAACCTTACCCAGTGGTCCAAAGTTTCTCCTTTCCTGCACAATAGCATGAAAAAAGCAGAGGCCAAACAGCAGTTTTTGCCACAGTTCTGGCTTTTGGCAACTGCTGAAGAACACAGGGTCAGAGATGGGGTCATTAAGGTATGATCGGAGAAGGTTCACTCTAACTCCTTTTGGAGGCTCATTCGTCATTTTGATGCCATTTTGGAGGATGCTAACAGGAAACTTTTCTGATGGATAACTAGTTAACCACAACCTGAAAAGAATTTTAAAAAGCACATTCTCAAAAAGTCATCAATATTGACAAATCCTCAGTTTTGATCTACAGAAGACTAAGTTTTATTACTTACTTAACTATTAAAACATCTAAATTTGCCCTAAAACGCAGGCATATCGTAGATTTTATTGGACAGGTAGAAAAGATTACATCCTAATAGGTATCTTTATCACTGCACATAAATGATACAAATGTTATACTCAGTTGTTCATATAAAAGAAATTCTATTTCTTTTTACTCATGTCTTCAGCGAACAATACTCCTGTTAAAAATGCAGAACATTAAAACTCCTACCTGAACTTATCGTTGGTACTTTCAGGCACTATAACTTCCTCACAGATTTTTTCCAAAGCAGGCATCCAGCTAGTTGCAAGATGGCAGTTCTGTAACACTACCCATGTTCCATCAGTAATAGCCTGATAAATCATTTTTGCTGCTATTGGGCCCTGGCCCTGTCCAAGTGAAATAGTTTGAATGTTTGCACCTCCCATGCCAACATCATCAGCAAATTTTAGCAAACCTAAGATGGCAAGTTTCACACATGCAAACAAAGTCTATTAGAAAACAGATCTAGGTTACATTCATCATTTTTATAACATAAAAAGTAAGTAAACAGGCAGAAGTCAACAAATATTTTACTCAGTTGAAAAAAAAAAAAACCAACAACAACCACCCAAACAAACCCCAAAAAACTAGCCAGATTAAATGTCTGTCCTCTCCTTTAGCCCCAAGTGCCCAGTTCCAGCCTACGCTACAGGTCTCCATTCTCTCTCTTGCATGGGTACAATTGTTTAAAGGGGCCAAGCTGCAGATTGGATCTTTAGATCTGGTTAAAAAATAACCCTCCAGCTTTGCCATCAAAACTAGTACCTCCTGGAAATACACCCTTATGATATGGCTCCATATTACAATTCTTTTGGCAGAAAACCAACTTTAAAAATAATCTGGGTGGTTATTTTTTAAAGGACATTTAACAGATGTGGTTTTAAGTGTGGTTACACAGCATTTAATTAGTAACAGAGAGGGAGGAAACTTTCTGGAGGAGGGGTTGCAACAAAGGCTGGGGCAAGTCCCAAACACCCACTGAAAGAATTGTAACGCAAGCATAAATTATAAACTGGTCTGGATCTTACAAGCTGTTAGATCCCTAAATTGCTGCTCAGAGACCTAGACATTTCATAACCACTACATTCATTTCACCCTCTAGCAAATATACTATCATTGTTTATGTACAGGCAGGTGCAAACATTTGATTTTCCATCATTGCTGTGTTATACTTTAAAGACACTTTAAAGATCAAATGAAGGGGCCTACAGTATTATCAGTTAGTCACACTCAGTGATATTTATCCAGATAAAAAAAAAGGTTTTAATACCAATCTCACCTGCCATAGGATCAGCACCTGGTGATAATACAAAAATCAAAGGGGCACAACAATTTGAATCACTGTAACTTCTTCCAAGATCAAAAGTAGGTGGTTCAATAAATGTTCTTCCCATATTTTTCACAATGAATTCCTGCACTGCCGGAATAATTTTGTCAGGTCTCAAACATCTGAGAATAACCATGCGATCTAACCCCGTCAGCGTGCTCCATGCATCAGGGAAGGCTTCTTCATGCGGTCTTACAGAGTCATATATTAGTTTCCACTTTGAAAAATTCTCTTTTATGTGTTCCATTAGTCCCTGGAGGTTTGTCAGACTAGATGCACGTACAAGCTCAGCCCATGATTTGTCAGATAGCCAGTCTGGAGCAGGATTGGGGTGAGGATTATCAAGAGCAACACCTCCTGTCAGTAGGAAATGCCAAACCTCATCATCTATTTGGTCTTTTCCCTTCATAATGCCTACTGTCAGAAGGAGGGAGAATAACAGCTTATCCTTTTCAAACAGGGAACGACAGACATTATTATAGATGCTTATTGTGAAATGTTCAGTTATATTTTTAATTCTCTCCTCTAGATCTTCACTCTTCTTGCTTTTAGCAATAGATTGAATATACAAGTTAATAAACCAAATCAATGAATACTGGTACATCGGTTCAATGTTTGCCAGATCAGAGATGCAGAAGAAGACAACGGCTGAATGAATAGCAACTGGCTTATACCCCATTCGAGTAGAATCGATTTGCATCTCAGTTAGAGAGGAAATCTTTTGCTTTTCAGAGATTTCTTCAGATAACTCTTTGGATGAAGACAAAATATTAATTGCTGTTTCATCTTCTAAGATGTTTCCTTCTGAACTGGAAAGGATCTCCAGGATTTTATCTTCTATTTCCTTTAGCTGTTTCTTGTTGGCTGCACTTTCTATAATCAGTTTATTTTTCTTTTCTTCTAGCTCAGGCTTTTCCTCTCTAGCTACAATTCCAAGAAGTTGGTCCTGAAGACCTAAAGGTGTAATCATGAAGTTGAGCAGACAAACTTTCACAGCCACTTCAGGAAGATAATGAGGATTTCTTAAGCGGGTTGTTATGTAAAACCTGAAATCTCTTGAATATTCAATTATATTTTCCCCTAATTTCATGTATTCTACTCCTTGTTGTTTGAATGTTAACTTTAGTAAAATGGGTTCTATGAAAGCATCTAGTTCTTCACCAATATTTTCTAGCAAGACTGGTGATCCCAGCTGAATAGCATTTTCTAACGTCCTTACATAATGTGTGTCAGATAATTTGATAACTGACAGCCTGTTGGTCTTCTCCATATTTTTTACCCACTTGTTAGCTTGCCTTTGAGGATCTATCATTAAAGCCCATCGTCTTGAGCTAGAAACAATTATGCCATTGTCAATGGAAAAAGAATCAACTGGCAGTCCAGCAACCTGCCATGCACGGATTTTGACTGGATCCCCTAATGTATTACTTAAGCTAAAATCACTGGAGCATGGTATGTTCTTTTCATTGCACAGGGCTTGCCATTGCTTTTGACATTTTAGGCGGTAATCAACAGTAAAGGCTCCCAAATAAGCCACAGTTCCTGATGATAACAGCACATCTCCTACAAGGTCTTTGTACCGAATTCCTAGTAGTCGTGCAGCTTCTGTCCACCTATCTTTCTCTCCACCAAGACCACTAATGAGCTGTTCAGCTCGCACAAGTTTTTGTGAACAGAGTTCAATATTCTTTTCTAATTCTCTCTTACGGTCATTCATGTTGTCAAACTCATCATTCAAAGCTTGGAGGCGATCAACTACCTCCTTAAGTTCTGCTTGTTTTGTTTTTAGCTTCCTCATTTGAACGTCCAGTAATTCTTCTGCATCTCTCAAACGTTCACGCTTTGGGGCAACCACTTTTGCAACACGGTCATATACTTCCATGGCTCGCACCCACTTGCATAGTCCTTCACAGGCAGATGAGACATTTTTTATGACAGCTGGCTGAAAATCTGGATGATTAATAAACCTCTCTCTAATTCTCTTCATTATAGGGGGAGGAATATTATCCTTGTCATACATCTTCAAGCTCTCAAGGAATTTCAGATCTCCGAGAATTTTTCTAGATGGCCCCCAGTAGTCTTCTATCATTTTACCTATATTGCAAACAATACTAAAATCAGGCTTAAAACACACATGTTCAAACTGAAAAAAACCACCCACTTAAACCAGAGTAAGAACAATTAACATCAATGACTTTGCAACAGAATTTTACTATGCAACCACTCTTAACTAGTTTGGGAAAATCATTACCTGAAGAAATTCAGACAGAAACCTCACTGTCACTAACAATATCATATTTATTAATTACATATTAACTCTAAATCAACCAGGCAAAATAAGGGAAACAGATTACTACACAGCCTTTCTTAGTCTAGTTTATTAGATAAATCAGTAACTATGTGAAAGCATTCCTTCCTAATCTAGACAAGACAGTTTTGGATGATAGACATGTAGAATTCTTATTTAGACAGGTAGAATTCTTATTTTCAGTTACAAAGGGTTGAATTATGTGGGGGCATAAGGTAGAAGAAAAATGAAAGAAAATGGTGTCTTTCCTCTCCTACCTTGCAAATCCTGTGCAATCCCCCAGTAACAACATCACCCGTACAAAGAGCTTGTTAATCACCTTTGACAAGGTGATAGCTACAATTCTGTCTCCTCGCATAACTGATAAAGTTTGGTAGCAGGGATGAGAAGGGAAAATACAGGTGAATGGTGCACAGCACACCTCCAGCTCCCAGATTTCCTCGAGGCGATGCAAATCTCAAGACTGGGTCAAAGCAAGTTAAAGAGATGGCTTTGTGCTGGTGATTTAAAAGCTTGTACAAAAGTGTCAAGCAAGGGCATTATGTTACAATGGCAAAGACAGCTCTTACCTATTCAGTGTGATTATAAGCCATTGCTAGCTAAATGCGCTTGGCTACATTCAAGCCAGAAGCACTTCACTAGTACAGCACAGCAACACCCCAAGTATTCCTAGGACAGGGATAACAAATACCCCATCATTACCACTGCCACTTGGATCAGGCTTTCTCTCCGGCTTAGTTCCCTTCATAACACAAATACTCTCCATGACAAGCTTAACAGGACCAGGTGGATTCTGCATGGATTTCACAAGAGAAATGTCTGCAGGATTCAGGGTATCAAGAGCTGCAAGTGCTGCCTCCAAAGCTGGCATGGCCTCAGCAAGGTCTCCTTCACATTCATCCTGTTAAGACATTGTTCAGAAGCCTGTAAGCCTTCATACAATAGCAGGTCTGCAACCTGTCTACGCCACTACAGCAAAGCCTCAGAGAACCTCGTCTGCTTCTAAATACCTAGTTAAAAGACTATTCATAACATTGTGTTTCTTGGAGAGAAAACTATTTTCATAATTTGTCTGTGTAGTTTAAAGAGGGAAGGTTTGTAGAGAAATTAGTAACTTCTGTAAGCTGAACTGATAGCTGAAAAAGCCAGACAAGCTTTCAAGATCAAAACCTCTCTGGTCTGAGAATGAGAATTAAAATTTGAGTTAGATACAGTTGTTCTTGGTTAAATCTTACAGTGGTGATCAAGTAAAAATATATACTGTGTAGCTTAAACTCTTTATCATGTACTCAGATCTCAATAATTATCTGTTATCTATCGCTGACATTTCCAAGTACTTACAAAAAAAAAAAAAAAAAAAAAAAATACTGAAGAATCCTGCAGCTTCCCAAGGGAAATTCTGTGCTACAGACACCTGGCTATGGCAATATCTCATAGGTTATACCTAACAGGGCCCTATGCAGTAGTATGCCAAATTACCTCAGCTAACTCTAAACAAACTGTCTTTAGGCCTGGAAACAATACAACCTTGTTACTGAATCTTCCGAGAAGGAGAATACACTAGTACAGAAATAAAAGCTATACAGCTTTAGGGATGTGAACTAGAAAGGGAAGCTATGCAGCACTGTGAGATCCAGTCATTCTCCAAATAGCCAAAATTTGCCTTGTTTATATTAAGAACATGTAATTCAGAATCTCTTCCAACTTTGTTACTTTAAGAGCCTGGATCATCCCATTAGCACCTCATCACAACTCTCATTTACTTGGAAAGACTTGGAATCCACTATGGTCCAGGCACAAGCCTTTGTACACTACCTTAATAGCTTTAGCAACAGCTGCTGCTTCATTAGCCTCTTTTTCATCTGCTGATACTAGCTCCTTCTTTGCATCTACTTCAGTTGTTTCCTCTTCAATCTTGACCATCATTTTGTCTGTTTCTGCAGAAGTTCGAATCAGTTCAGGCTGAAGGGCAGTCAGTTCTTTCTGCATCTCTGCAACCTCATGAACATAACAGGAAATCAAGAAAGTATTTGTGTAAACATTGATGCGTTTCACATCTTGATGTTTTAGGAAAAAAGATCAAAAGACATTAAATTAATACAACCTAAAAAGGGACATTTGATCTAAATAATTATTAAAATAGTTCTCTAGCCCATTTTTACTAAGAGCTGTTTTATTTAATGGAAAATATTTTTTTTTCATTCATGCAATACACTTGCTTTTTTATGATCCACGTAATTTCAATAATGAGAAATACACTGATAAATTGCATTTTTTCCTCACAGTCCATTTCAGCTTACTGAACCCCAAATAATCCTTTATTGCACAGGTGGAAAACAAAATCCAAAAGCAACTTGGAAGGAAACAGAATTGGTGATAGAACAGCTGCAAACTGGATGTTGTTCTTCATCCAGCAAGTACCTGGAAGCCCCCTGGAAAGACCTAGGGATTGATCACATGGTTTGAAAAAGGAGATTATTTACTTGGAACATACTGGGAATCCACTCAATAATTAATCTTTATTATTGCCTTACAACGCTCTTCAACTTGTCCCCTATTTTGTATGGGGTAATAGGTACTAGGATGCTGAAGCATGGATTCTCCATATAAGCTTTTGAAAATGAAAGAAATTTGTAAGGTTCATTCATTTAACATGTAATGAGTACCATCAATTTCATTTAGCTTTCCATTAAGTGCTGTAATCTGAATTTACATACCATAATTTCTTAAAATGACTAAGCAGTAATCTAACTTAATATAGTGAAGAGGGAATTTAGCGAGTTTTAATTTTATAAGTTTTAATCCAGTTATACAGCCCCCAAACTAAAGTATGCATATGGCACATATTCATTTTTTTCATCTGAGACTTACTTGTGAAGATGCAAATTCAAGTTTTTGAAGTCCCATAAGATAACGAGTTCTCATCATGTCAACTTCTTGCCTTTTGCTGTTTAACAGAGTCTTAAAGGTAAGAACCAATTCTAGGTATGAAGTTGGTGTCACATAGTTGTGTCTCTGCAGTGTAGTGTAATAGCTGATGGAGAGCTCTCTCACACTTTCTTGGAAATATTTGCACATTGACACAACCCTAGAGAAAATTTTTTCCACGTTACTATGAAAATATAATCTGTCTTTATGTTAATTATGAGGAAACTACTCTAAGCTTATGAAATTGTACTAGTCTTAGTTAAGGAAGGATTGTTTTTTCTCTTTTAGAAAATATTTTATTTTCTCTTCTTTTGAAGAGTATCTGATTTTCAGAAACATCAGATATGTATATCTAGGTATCTTTGACTTGCACTGAAATCCCAGAGCTGGCTTAGCTTTGTCCATTTATAAGGGCAGTTTCCTGACCAGGTATATTGGGGGCACAAGGGGAAGAGGAACAAACATTTGCTTCATAAGTTTCTCGACAAATAAACTCATACTCTTTTCTAATGTCATCTTCGAGTTCAACATCCTCTAAAAACTTGTTAGCAACCATTTCCAAAGCATCTGTAGGCCAGGTTTGGAACCAATCAATGGTGCAGCAGTTTATCAGTGAAGGGAACATCCGTAAGCGATTCCGAAATGCATCTCCAATAGGACTCATAGCTAGGATTAAAAACAAACAAACCCTCAATTTTTACCCATTTGTTTGCAGCTAGGAAGCAGAAAAAACTATATATAAGAAAACACATTCTAAAACGTAACACATTGTATACAAACCTAAAACAATATGCAAATTTTTCTTCACCCTTTCGATAAAGAAATTATACATTGCAAGGGGAGTGGCTTCAATTTTCCTGTTCTCCATCCTTGCCGCACTTTGCATTTTCTCAACAATTTCAGCTTTCTCATCTGTTGCAAAGATGTTAGGCACATCACCGGTATTTAAAAGTGTGTTGATATCTTCCACAAATGCTTCATCCTTTATTTGATTATCACAGAACAAAAAGGACACATTCTTGTTACCAGCACCAGCTTTCAGCATGATTCGTTTAACATCTTCTTTCCATTCATGGATGCCATAGGACTTTGTAATTTCAATTTGAAAGAGTTCAAAACAATTCATGTAGGTGGCTAGCTTGGTAGCACTTTGTCGACCACTCCCACCAATCCCCACCAACAAGAGATGTCCATTATCCTGTTTCAATACCCTGCATATCCTTGAGATATGCTCAATAGCAAACTTGAACATGACTAAGGACATCGGCGCTTTGCTGATATTGTTGTATTCCTCCAGGTAGTATTCCATCACAGTTGTCAGTTGCTTTAAGTCTGTGATTTCATCATACACTTTTACATTACTGTCTGGCTTCAAATAGTCTCCAAAGAACAGGCTGCGAATATTATCATCAGAGATACTTCCCATAGGTGACAGATGACTCAGCACCTGAAGAAAAAAACAGGAATCAACAGATAATTCAAACTATTAGAGAAATATTTTCCTCAAAGTCATAATCATTCTTATGTACACAGTGAGCAATAATACTGTGGGAAGCATTGTTTTCCTGCTATTCTAGTTACTACCTTAGTCTGGGGCGGGAGACAACAAAAAAAACCCACCTAAATGGAGAATATGCTGTGGGTTGACATGCAAGTTTGCACATATGTGTATTTCACAGAGCAACTTTGTTGTCAAATGTAAGACAAGTTCCCAAAAGTCTTCTCAGAAGAGCATCCACTACTCCCATTGGCTCATCTAAATATTAACTTAAGCAAAAGCCCAGATAAATATTGTGCAAGACATTTATTCCAGATAGTCCTCTGTACCAACACAGAATCCTTTTGATGATATGAAGTAATATGTATTAAGTTTACCAATTGACTATGAATATGTTTAATATTCAATACGGAATAGAAGACCACCCATACTTTTTAAATGCACTGATCAAAATAATTCATAATGTCTCCAATACTAATGTAACCTCAAAGTATTTCTGAAAATGCATCAGTCTCATTCTTGGTCCCAGCACATTACCCAAAAAAAATACCTTATCTAAGCTCTGCTTGAAGCAATTTGATGTTGTCTCTTGTACCACCTGGAAGAATACCTTCCTGTCCTCCTCATCAACTAAGCGATCATAAAAAACTCGGTAAACCTCATGAATCCAAAGTCTGATCAGTTTATCTCCATCCTGAAAATACAAATACAAGAAAACAGGTAAACATAGCTCAGGCAGGATGTGTTTAAAAACAAAAGGTTAGAAATGTCCATCTGGACTCTGTGATATCTTGGTACTAAACTCAGTGGGAATCTTTCAATTCCAGGCGATTCAGCACATGGCTCAGCATCTGCTAAATTAACTGGCTTCCTTACCTTGTTACCACCTTGTTCTTCCAGCCTATACAAACTGGGACTCTTATGCCAAAGCATTTTTCTCTACTGTATCAAATCTCTCACCCTTTCAGCATAAAGTAAAGAATAAATCTTTGAAAGGTAAGGCTCACAGGCCGTAACCCAAGCCCTGCTCAAAACTGCTGCTGAATAGCTTGTAGCTATTTTTTTTTTTAATTTCCCTTGAATAGTTTGTAGCTGTTCTGTCTGGCTTCTGCATCAAAAACATTCTCCCAACAGAAATAAACTTCTAATACTCTTTTAACCTGACATTTTACTGAACATGGATAAAAAAAAAAAAGTAGATGAAAATCATATACTCCTATCAGCACTCATTTGTAGTTTGTGACAACAGGCACACTCTTGTTCACTGATGAGCCTGCCATTGCTAAGAGATACTGAGATTTTTCACGTTTGTTTCTTTTGTATATTTAGTTTGCAAGTTCAACAGAAGAGACTGACTGACTTGACGGACAGGCCTGAACAGATGGGCCTTGGACCTCTGGGTCTAACTGTAATACAAGTAAAGAATATTGACAAATGACAGCTGTCTCCTTCAGAGACAGACAGCAAATTTATAGCAAGTTAGTCAGGGACTATCCTGATTTTAAGCCTTGTAAATCTATCGAAATCACAGTCCACGTATTTTGAGATGTTTACTTAATTATAAAAATTTACTTTACCATTGCTCTCTCTCACAACAACATAATTAAACTACAACTTACTTGCAAATGAGTGTGTGGGCAGAGCAGCACTCCTTTAATAACCCTGGAAAAATCCCGTAGATTGAAGATATAGTGGGACTTCGAAGGAGTTGGAAGAAAGTTATCAATGGCCATTTTATAAATCACCATTGTTGCCTGGACCATCACCTTACCCAGCCTTAAGAAGGAAATGAAATACAATTTTAAGTTCTGCAGATAAACCACGGGAGAAAAGATGACAAGGTGCTACAGGAAATATATCATGTTACCTTAGAAACACTGGCTCAAAGCCTTTGCTGAAGTGCCAATCAGCAACTGCAGTAAAAATCTTGGTTAACACATCATCATCAAAAGAATGTATAGATACAATATTCAAGTGCCGTGTGAAGCGTCCTGTAATACACACAAAAAGATGCAGGAAAATTTAGGGATGTCCAAACATTTTTCCACCTTTCACCTAGCATATGCTAGGATTGACTCTCACTCAAACAACACTTGGGTCTGGCTCCATCTTCATAATTTTGTTCCTGGTAAATTTCTGCCACAGCAGTTATGCAAAAGAAATATAAACTGGTTTATATTTTATATCAGTATTTCACTTAGGATAACTGTTTTTAATATGAAAACCATGAATCTCCATTACAACAAGGCCATTAGAAAACAGAACCTCCCTTATGGTGATATGACAGGAATCATGGACCTGCAGGAGACATGTTTGTAAGTAAATGCAGGCAGCCTATCTTAGCAGCAGGAGATACAAATCAGAAGAGAACTGCCAGAAACACTTGGCAAGAAGATGTATTCCCTCCCTTTTCTGAAGAACAGAAAATGTAAAACATGTCCAATTCTCTAATTTTACATTTATTTTCATCATTCATTGTTTAATCAACATTATAAACATTGGTTTTGATGTTGATTAAACTCCTCCTAGAAAAGGTACAGATTTGACTTTGACAATACAGACTTCTTTTTGGTATTACCCAGCCAGTGAATGTACCTAAGGTTTAAAAGCAATAGATCAATGTAGAATTTGTCATCAGCAAAACTGAACCTGCCTCTTACCTTCAGTCAATTAGATAGCTACTTGCCGTAGTAATACATTTCCTACCTGTAATATCACTCCTGCCTCCCCCAGGTGGACCCATAGCTGAAACAAGCAGCACATCTATGATATTAATCTTGGATGTATCTTTCTTGTCATACCAGTGACCATGATCAATCCATTGTCTGAGAAGCTCAATAGGTGGCTGGGCTCCATACAGTTCCTTTGCAGGCATGTTTAGGTCATCTGTGGAGAAGACAGCCATTGAATAAAAAAACTTCAGCATTTAGGAATTATACTTTTCTTTCAAAGCTACGAAGAAAAAAAATAACTGAAGGCAGAAAGAGGTAGTTTCTTGTTATTCTTGCTTCCCATTAAACTAACCAGTATCCAGTGACATTATACTTCGCAGACATACTTAGAAGTGACAGTTTAACTTAGTGTGGCTGGCGATATGATTTTATTTTATGTCACACTGCAACACTACAAACTATTCTGACAACAACCACCACTTCTAACCAACAGTTAGAAACCTTTCAGCAGGGGGTGATGCTAACCTTTCTTTTAACGCCTGAAAAAAAACCAAAGGGCACCAAGGTAATCCAAAATCATCACCACTATGAGTAAATCACGTCCTGTAGCTAAAGCCAGAATTAAAATGGTATAAAATCCCTGAAAAAAAACTGTCTTACCAACAAATATTATAGCTTTTTTCCCTAAAGGAGGTCCAAATACTCCTTTTCTTCTTCTGTCCAGCTTAGACATAATAATATCCTGGGTTTGGTTAGCAGAGGTTCTTGCAGAGAAGTTGATGAAGCTTGGGATGTATTTTTGCTTTGGAAGTTGTAGTAGAAAATTATTTGTTATGGCTGATTTTCCAGTGCCAGTGGGACCCACAAAAAGCAAAGGAACATTATGTTCCACATACGTTTTCAGAAAAAACCTTTGTCTGGCAGTTTCCATTGTTGGAATGATCAGCTCAGAAACCTGTTATGCAGCAAAGTAAAGATCAACGTGAATATTGACAAGCAACTACAGGAAGCCTAAAGCACAAATGCATTTTTTAAGAATTCTTTTCTCCAAAAACTTAGGCTATAACAAGTATCTAGTAGACAGTATGGCCCCACTTCTTGTTCAGTGTTTATACAGTAAATAGCACGACTAGTATTATCTCTATTATAGTTCATAGATGTTATATAAAGCCCAGAAGAACAACTGCAGGGTTAAATAGTTAAATATGGCTTAATTCTGTTTCCCTACTGTGCAAAGGGAAAGGAACAGCGCTGTGGAAATTTTTTTCTCTTCCTCATCTTCCACTTATCATTAGTAGCTGTGCACTAGATATCAATAAAAGAATTTAGACAGAAGAATGAAATGTAATCTTAGATCTCTCAGTAGAAAAGACAGTTGCAACTACAGTGGAATGAAAAGCTGAACAAACATCACTCTAAGTTGACTTGAAATTTCATCTGCAAAGTACTTTTTGCAGATCTCTGCTGTGCTACATTGCCCTGGAGTTCACAGCTGCCATTAAAACATGAGTGTCCCTGTTTGGAAACAGAGGGGCTCCAGGGCTCTCAGTACTGCTTTCGATGTCCCAAAGAAGCAGTAAGTCACTTTGATTACTTTCTGTGATTAAAGAAAATAATATCAACCACATAAAACAAAAATGAAGGAATGGAAATTCAGGCTTTGTCTTTTTCCTGCTTCCCCATCATCAGATGCTATTACAGAGACAAAAGCAGAAAGAAAAATTTTAACCACCAGCAAACCTCAAGACTCTGTGTTCACCTGCAGTGCCAAACTTCCAATATTGATGGTACCAGAATTAAGACATTTTCATGAAAAGAAGCCTACAGAGATTAATGAAATGTTGCAGAAAAATATTAAAGTCTGATATTGTAGAATGCAAGCTAGCTAAAGTAGTTGATTTATATCTCTAAATCATTTAGTCAAATAATGTTCTATAATGAAAGATATCAATGTGAACCTTAGCCCCTGGAGAGATAACTTGCTCTTCTTTTGTGATGTACTCCATCCACGTGTTCCACTGTCCACTGCCACGTTTGTGAAAATAGAAGTCATAAACGCTCCCTGTTAATTGGAAAAAAAAAAAAGCATAGGAAAGCCCACCAAGTAAAGAATAAAAATAAACTTCAATCATTTTCTTGTGAAATGTCCAACACTGTGAGATAATGAAGCCTTTCTAGTACACAAGATACCCTTCCCCCCCACTGCCATAGTCATCACCAAATTATTTTAGGTCAGATTCAGCTAGCCTGTTTGAGTACAACATGAGGCATATGCTACTCCAGGTTAAATGAGCCAGGAAAGAGCACCCAACTCTGCAGCACAAGGCTTGGCAGATGGTGGCTCTGCTACAGACTTAGTATCTGCCAGGCACTCCATTCTCCCCTACAGTACTGAGTTTTCTTATTGCTTTATAAAAGGCCATGTAAGTACAGTTATGAAGAAGCACCTTTTTCTGGGAAGATACTGGTTTTGTTAAGCTTCACACTTTCAGGGCGTGGGTTTTCATCATTCATTCCCATCAGCAAGTTGCGGTAAAACAAATCAAATTTCTTTCTGCTGTCTGCATCGATGATCCCACCAACTGTCCAAACCAGAGCAAAAAGGAAAAGCCCCTGCAGCCACAAGATGATATTCTGACTAGAGATACTTTCCTTCTCCCCATCGTTGGATTGCTTTAGTTCATCTAAAACACATATTTTGAGTTTTAGTTAGAAGTCAATAATAACTATAAATCACAAGTCAAAATGCATTTTTTCAAAAGTATACTCAGACAAATGTAGAGCATTGACTTCAGTGGATCAAAGCTGATGTACAGAGTGGGGGTCTTATAGGTGTAAAACACTGTTTACAAATGAAAATAAATGAGAAGAAAAAATATTTACAAAGGGTCCCAGTTCTTTTCTTCAGATGCTAGCAAACAGCAAGAAAAATATGGCATACACTCACAAGATCATGTTAAGCTTCATAATGACACCGTGTCCAAATGTGAAAGCTCTGTATGGTACTTAAAAGGACTGTTGTTAATTCTGGTCAGTGATAAAGGACTTAAGTCGTGTTACTGCAACAATAACTTCAGTTCCTTGGGTACTTCCTTGCACCTGATAACATGCATCTTGTTAGGTGACACAACAGGGGGGAAAAAAAAAAAAGAAAAGAAAAATTGAAATAAAAAGAATAATGCTTAGGGTACTTACCAAGCAGACAAGTAAAGAGTTTCATCAAGCTGTAACTCAGATGAATAGAGGATGTTTGTACAATGGCTTTGCAATGAAGGTGAATAAACTCTAAACAGGGCTGGACTAGCCACATAAACATGTCATTGACCTGCCAGGAGAAAAGGGAAAGGTTTTAAACAGTGCAGGAGTCGCCACATTTCCCACTGTCCCTGAATTATCTCTTAATAAAACATAAGGCATCAGACATTCTCCAAGTTGACAGAGGGAAGATCAGAAAAGGACCTGTGTAGGTCAGTACTTAAGCGTTGACAAAGTCATCTGATAGTGAACACAAGTTGCTTCTGCCACAGAGCATTTTTCAAGCTAAGTTGTAAATGTCTTAGAAGAATGACGAGTTCAAAACATTATGACAAGTTCAAAACATTTTGAATCTTGCAGTATTTTCCACATTTCTCCAACTCTTGTGCACTTTCCTTGCAACATTTGACATTCAGCACTACAAAGTAATTTACAACAGCCTGTAGGAGATCTAGGACCTTCTAAATTATGAGTGTACTTCAAAAGTCAGATTCTGCACACCTGCCTTCAAGCTGGCAAACTGTAACTATTACCTTCATCTTCCAAATTAGACCAATGTAAAAAAACTAAGTCTCGCACCAGCTCTCTGTGTTCTTCCTGCAGGTTTGGAGGCAGCGTATCCATGTAGGAATCCTTCAGTGGCTTCCAACCTAACTGTTGTGAGTCCATATAGATCATGCCACACCTGGGAAGAACAAACAGCTATGGTACAGGAAGAGATGTACAAGGTGGGACAGGTCAAGTTTGAATGCTTTCAAATTACCTGCTGACAGTTGCTGGAGATGCCTCCTCTAAGTCTGCTGGCTCAAAGATTAAACTCATTTTTGAATTCATCTGAATTATTTCACCACTCATTAAGCATAGCTAGAAGAAAACATCATGTAAATGTCATCTAGTCATGTCAGTGCTGATCATCCAGTCAAAGCAATACCTTTCATAAAAATCACTGAACATTCTGCTTAGTGTCAGTCCTCATTCACTCATTCATGTTCTCATAACCCATATTTTCTGACCTTGTCTCAAGTTTCCCATGTGTTACTGTAAAGGTTTGCAGAGACATGGAAAACAATAATCTAACTCTGCAAGAAAAAGCAGGTTTAGTTAATTTATTCACTAGGTATTTTAAGCAAGTTCGGTTTTCAGTTACAGAACTGAGTTTATGTATTTCAATTTCTGAAAACGGTCAGTAAAAGAGCCTCAGTAGGCAACCTCATTTCAGTAAAGCAGGAGCAAGACAAGGCTTCTAGGGAGAAGTAACAGCTTAATATAATCTATTAAACAAACTCATATAACTGGGGGAAAAAGCAACGCTTTTAAGAAGATCAGCTTTTCCTGAGTCTCATACCTCCTTTGGCTACCATGGTAACAATATCGCTACTACTAGAATAAAGTATATATATTCAAGGATGAGGTTACTGGGAAAAAAATGAGTCTACCTTTTTATTATCATCCAGCACAGTGTTCATGTTCTCTATCCAAACTGCATCCACTGGGCCATCAAAAATAATCCACTTGCGATCATCTGTGGTAGAAGATGCTTGCTCTCTGAATGCATTTGCGAGAACTCCATCTGTCCACTCATGGCTTACAGGATCAAAACTGCCGTACAACTGTCCCATGGTAATTGCTTTGGGATTAATAACTTTGTATTCAACAGCAAATTCATCCATGGATTTTGCTGTGTAAATAGACAAATAGATGAGAGAATTTGACAGCTTCATTCCATTCGGCAGCAAAAGTACAGAACAGGAAGATTCCCGAGGATCCTGATTTAGCTGTTCGAGGCAAAAAAAACCCCAGACACTTGGCAGCTAAGCAGCAATAAATAAGAACTTCCATTACTTGTATGAGAAAATTACAAAGTCCTATGTGCAAAAGCACGTGAAAAAGAGAAAAAGCAGAGCAGAATATATTTTATATGTTTATGGGAGCTACTTACAACCTCCCAGTCAGAGATAGTTTTTTCAAGAGTATTATTCACAAATACAATGCTTAAAAAAGTTCATAAAAGCATAAACATATTAATACGTTTTACCATTCCAGGAAATGAAGACAAAAATACTTCCAGGTACATATACCAGACAAAAATAGTTCAATGAATAGAAACCTTCCAGTCAAGAAAGTAGAATATAGGACAATTAACGAACTGGGTATATCTCTTCAAAAGAAAAACATTAGTCATAGAATCAACTTCATTTAATGAGAAGTTTGTGGCTGAACGTTACCTGCACACAAATCACCAAGGGCTCCAGCTAGTACTTTGTATGCACAGGTCTTCCCACTCAAAGGGTCTCCAACAATCATGAAACCATGGCGCACCAGCATCATTTCGTATATCTGTGTAAGTGACAAGAGATTGACTCCTGAACATAGCACAAAAGCAAACATTATGTGTGAAACTAGAGGCATCTCTCCTGCTCTCAGACACGACGGGACAAAATATCAGCCAGGTATCTGCACTGTATTAACACTGACTGAAGCATTAACCCAAATCAGAAGGCATTTGTATTATTATGGTAATTCTCACAGATTTAAGAAGTCACTGCCCCCAGCCATCCTTCCTTTCTCCTTGCTAAGTGTCATCCCTCAGCTGTAACACCATCATTGTACAGGGTGTGAGTGCACTAATCAGGCACTGCAGATCACAGACGAAAAGCCTAAACTGAAATCAGTGGTTACAAATGAAGATAACACAAAGTGATTGAAACCACAGTTCTGAGGATCTGTCATATGACTGGTCCCAACAGAGACAGAGTTTGGACTGCAATGGTGTCAACTTCTTCAGTCATCCTGCAAGATCAAGCCAGAACTCAAGCCAAAGCCTTCAAACAGAACACCTGCAAACAGATCTCCAATAAGAAGTCCTACGAAGACTGAGTTTTTTTAATCTTAGGGTAAGGCTGATATTATAAAATGTCTTAGTTTAAATTCCTAACCAGTTAATATGACCTCTACTTAAAAGAAAGATAAAGCATAGTTTGCAAAACAGCAAAAGCCATGTCTGAACATGAGCTATAAAGTCTAAACTGCCGTCAGAGGGGTCCCTCATGATCCTGTCCTAGGCCACACATATCTGCCCTTGCCACTGTCACTAGGCTGCACTACTCACTAGAAAAAAAACAGAAAATGAAGTTAAGTATTCTTTAAACGGTAACTAATACTGGCAAAGGGGAGACTATGGGAACACAAGAGCTGATGGTGAAGCATAATCAAGGGTGCGAATGTCACCCCTTTCAAGCCTTCACAAGGGGACTGTGAGCAGAATGGGGAACAGAGCCTGACTCCAGTCCAGAGTTCAGTTCACTAGGCTACACTGACTCAGCTAGTAAGAGATTCAGTTTACTTGTCTATCCTGAACCATAAGACCCAAGATGTGGCTGCACACATTACCTGCTTCACAGGCTGGCTAAATTAAATATTCACTATAAGCAAAGCAGGTTTTTATTCCATGATGTTTACTTAGCAAAAACATGCTGGTTTTAATACTCTGCTAAATGATCATGGAAACTATTAGCTATTCATTTGTGACACAGTCAGTGAATGAAGAATGTTTGTGCTCCCACGCTTTTCTTCTCCAGGAGTAAGTATGTGAAAATAAACCTGAATAATCTTTTCAGTGAACCACGGAACTGACTGAAGATCCAGTTTTCTTATATTTTCATTTAGCGCCTGGACAAACAGGTCATAGTCAGGTGAAGGAAGAACCACTCCAGGAAACAGGTCAGATATGATGCCCTGTTAAGGAAAGGCAGAATAAAACAGCATTTAAACACAGATTACAAAAAGAGAAAATTCCAAAGGCATAAAAATCTACCAGTAAAACAATAGCCATACAGTTAACAGAAGCTTAAGAGGAAATATCCTCAGCTGGACAAAATTAACCTCTAGACAAACTAGAGCCATGAAAGTATTCTGTATGCACGAGACAGAAATGAGTGCCTGCACTTTTCATGTACACACTGATATTGTAAAAGGGAAGCTTAACCTTCTGCAAATTTGCACCAAAAAGTATTACATGTCCTTTTGGACATGACGGTGGTTGAAAGAATTTCAGTGATTAAATAGAAGTGTATTGTTCTGAAATTTCACAGCAACATGTGTGCATGTACCCTAGCTTTTCGGTCTTCAATACTGATTGCTCTGTAGCTTAGCATAGTCTTTGTTTTCTATTAAAGCAGCAAGCAGAAATTTTATCATTTGCATTCCAACTTAAAATTTCTAATTGACTGTAATTTAGTTGCCCACACATCTTTTGCAGCACAAAACTTCAAATGGTCTCCATGAATGAAACAGCACAAGGTGACTTTTAGCAAGGTATCTTATAAAACATTGAAAGTTTGTTTTCCAGAATAATACTAGCAGAACCAAAAGGTGCATCCAGATCCCTGGACTGAAATAATTCTACACTAATACGGTAGTATCTAGATCAAACTGTTCTAAATTAAGATAGTGACCTGTTTCTGTAGGTTCTTACAATGGACCTCATCATCACAAAACTTAAAACACACCAACCTGATAGCTTACCTGAAACAATGGCACATCCTGTGCCAAGAATTTGGCCAAGTTAACATCCAGCAAAGCCCGAAGTAACAATACGCTTTCATTTTCAGTTGGATACTTCAGTTTTAAGTTTCCTGCTGCTGTCAGGACAGATTTAACAGCACGCATTCCATAATCATAGTGATGCTGAGATGACAGCTGCTCAGAGCACAAACGGTAAGTGGCAACAATTTTCTGGGCAAGACTGTGGATATTAAAACATTGCATATAGAATGAAAATATCTCACCGCAGAAGGAAAATAATTTAAATACCTACACACACAAAGAAACTGCAGTGATTATTAGACATATCAGCTGATAAAATGGCCCAAAACACCTAGGAAGCCAAACTGTAAATTATGCCACACCGAATAATGTGTGCGTCATTTTGATATTCTTTTCAATGTTATGATACATTTTCCAAATGATCCTGTGTAGAGTTACGTATCTGTCAACATGAGGTGGTAAATGAGAATTGATGATAAAGCCGGAGATTAAAAAGTATTTTCTGGAGAAACAGTACCTGGACAGCCTTCCAAATTATATGTCTCAAACACATATATGACTTGGAGAGGAATGAGGTACAGCAGAGTCAGCTGAGTGGAAATTCAGCATGTCTTACCTCCGAGAGTCCAAAAATCCCATTGAATAAAGTGAAATTTCTCCAATCAAAGCATAGTCTGGAACCATCATAGCAACTGTGCGGAACAGTGCCTGTAAGAAGAAAAGTAAGTTATACGCTTTGACTGTGGAATATGGTGATAACTTGCACTTGTTTGGTAAGAACAGTAACTCTCCATAAATTCGTGAACTTCTATATTCCCTATTCCTTTTTCATGACTTTAGGAATCATCTGAAATCTATGAGATCACATTAGAGTTGTTACTGGAACTATGATCTTATCAAGAGGTTCAGTAGGTCTGTGCTAAGCACTGTGGGAACAAAAGTTCAGAAAGAGTCACAATCCTAAAGAACTATTAATAAAGGAAAAGGGAAGCATCTTTCATCTCACTTTCATAATAGACAAACTAGCACATGGTGTGGTTAATGTCTTGTAAAAGGTCATGCAAAAATTGTGGCAAAGCTAGGAGAAGAATTAGGACCATATCAGTGTCTTTGCAGTAACTCAGTAGCTTGTAAAGTACAATAAATTTAAATTGGGATTTAGATTGCCAACCCACTGTAAACCAGGAGAATTTCCACTTCTGAGAGAGGACAGTTAAAGCTGTGCCCTGGTATCAGTATGGTTAGATTGAGACCTTTCCGTGCATTTTATACAAACCTAAATATTTATTAAAGCTTGGCAAAAGCACAGCAGAATACACCTGAATGGGTTATCAGCATATTATTTGATTGCTGCCTTCCTTTTCTTACTATAATAGACTAGAAGTTGCAAACTCTGTTTAATTTCTACAGGAAATAAGGATTCCAGGTTTACCTTCAGATTATCAGGCAGCTCGGCCCGTCCGGCATACCCAGGATTCATCGTGATAAACACAGCACAGGTAGGATTAAGAGAGATCTCTGTCCCTTCAAAGATGAATGTTTTGAGTTTGCGAACAATAGCTTGCTGTATGCTAAGTATTTGTTGGGCTACAACAGATAATACTTCAACCTAATACAGACAGAACAGATTGGAAAACTTATGACACTTGGAGGAAATAAAAAATGTTTTTGTTTATACTTTTTTCTGCCTATATTTGCACTCCTCTAGGTGAAAAATCACACTGCCTGATAGCTGAGCTTAAATATTAGCTGTGTATTGAAGCAATCTCTGTAAGTTAGTGCCACCATTCTCTATTCAACCAAGGTCAACAGAGGCTTCTAGCTGCCACACAGGGAAGTATCATCTGCCGAATGTAGGCATCTAAGTTAGGTGGACAGGAACTCCCTCTAGAGGCTTCCAAAAGTACTCTCCTTTCACCTTAGATGAAATTACAAAAAAAAATTAAAAAAAAAAGAGGTTCTTCAGAAAGACTGATTCACTCAATGCCCCAGACTGAGGGTAAATGAAAAAAAATGGGTAAGGCAGCCTAGCACTAATCCTCAGTGCTCTAAGTATCAAGGTAAGAGAATGCTGGAAAAGGAGAATGCTACCACCTGAATTCATTAAAAAAAATAAATACAACAGACAAACAGAGAAATTAAGGTGTTAAGGATACTAAAACATACAAAATAGAACTTCATGGAATTTCCATTGACTAGTATTTACTTATCCAAGTCATCAGTGACCAAATTAAAACAAACAAACAAACACCCCAACAAACAAACACCCCACAAACAAACAAACACCCCACAAACAAACAAACACCCCACAAACAAACCAACCAAACAACAGAGTAAGACCAAAGAGGGGATTACATGTGTGTGGTTACACAGCTAGTCAACCAGGTCACTCAGTTAGTGATACTCAGCTAGTCATGACAGGAATCCCTCCACTGGGATTTGTCTGTCTTGTGCTGAACAGAGATAAATGCAGCCCCACAGTTGTAGCCTGATTTCTCAAGGAGAGGACAGTTCTTTCCCAACAAATCAGTGTCACATATGAAAGAAGAAATTGCACAGAAGAATTTTTTCAGCTAAAACAACCCAGAAGACAAGACTTCTGCAACACGGTGCAGAAATGTGTATGGTCCTACAGCAGGCAGCTGAACACCTATTTCTGCATCAGTCATTATCGAAACAAAGAGGCTATACCAAAAATAAAAGTGGAAAATTAGCAATAATGCTGTCATGTCTAAATCTAAAACTTCTTATGACTTAAATTAAAACTTTATCATTTTGTTTGAGTTAAAATGTTACCTCAATTCTGTTGAACTCATCAAAGCAGGACCATGCACCAGACTGCGCCAGCCCCTTAAAGAACTTGCCCATTGCCTTGTAATCAAGACCATCGGAGCAATTAAAGACCACACACTACAACAAAAACAGGCAGAGAACACCTCTCAGTATTAAGACCAAGTCCACTATAAAATTCCTAGCATCTAAAATAGGAAGGGATTATTATTGCTAGTTTTGGATTTTCACACTAGGATGCCATTACAGACACAGTCCTAAATGTGCGCTTCTTACCAATTATTTCTCTGAATAAAAAATAGCTACAGAACAAGCAGTACTTGCTTAAGAATGGCATTTCAAGAAATAACTACATATCCAAACATAAAAAATGCAAAGAAAAATGTTTGTATTTTTGGTACCTGCTTAGCTAGTGCTTTTGCTAGGTCTTTTGTGGTTTCTGTTTTGCCAGTTCCAGCAGGTCCTTCTGGAGCACCACCAAGATTTAATTTCAAGGCACCCATTAATGTCCTACATAAACAAGAAAACAGGCATTAGATATAATGATCTTTAATGGCAGATTGTTTCTGAAGGAATGGATATGTATTTTCCTGTGCAGGTTCCCCTGTAAATGATTTACTCGTTCCCTATGTTGCAGCTTACCCTAAAAAAAACCAGCATTGTCTCATAACCAATTCCCAGTTGTGGAAGCTCACATTCACCCACTTGGCCTACAAGGAATTTCAAGGCTTATTACATGCATCCACTCTGTATCTCCTCAATTCAACAAGCAAATGCACAGCGCCATAAGGAAAACAGCAGTTCACAAGACACACGTTTTCATAAAGGGGCACTCCTCATGACAAGAACTTGAAGCTGGCTTTGTAAATAAAGCGAATCTTTAGAAATGGCTGAAAAAGCATAGAGGTTGTTTCATAAACCTGGGAATCACAATGTGCTCCAAGTGATTTGCATTCTAAAAATGAGGTCCCTGTTAACACTGGAGTGATCTGATTATTTTACAAAAGCTTCCTTCAAAGGCCTTGACACCAAAAGCAGTTGTTAAATTGTGCTGAATAGAGTCTGCTTGCTCACAGCTTGCACTGAAACTACCTTGGCACAGCTGACTGCATAGTCTTAGTTTAGATGGAGCTAATCCTAATGACAACCCTGGTTTACAGCTAATGCACCAATTACATGTCTCTCTCAACACCGCTGTGAATGCCAAAACATAAAGTATTTGCCAGCACAGGCATTAACACAGGCACTTTACTACAAGTGCCTTCTCCACAACAGTGAGTTCACAGTTCAGTGCTGAAGTAAAATCTTTACATCCTCACCACATATTTGCCTGGAGATACTACAAAATTTTTTTAAACCTTAATCCTAAAATTACCTGATGAGATGACCTGTGCTTCCAGGGCTTACCAGAAATGAAACACCAACTGTCCTTGAATACTTCAACCTTGGGGAATGAAATATTTCCATTTCAACCTCTTTCAAGCAAGCGGAGGAACAGGAAGCTAACTGCACTCAAATATGTGTGAAGGGCTCCATAATTACCTCATTTATTTTAGAGGCAGGCATACCATACCTGTATATCTTATTTTAAAGAAATTAATTGACCAGCACTACTGAAGAGTTCTTTACAGTTCCAGTACTATGAGCTGCCAGCTCTTTTCAGAAGCATGATCTCGGATGCAAAAGAGACTGTAAGTCTACTGATGTAGAAACATATACACTGTAAATTTTTTACTGTATTTGGGCAAAGAAGATATAGAAGATTTGCCTCCAAAACCTACAGGAAAATCCTAGCTGATGAGATTCCTGCCCTTAACCATAACAAGTGGAAGTAAATATAGATCAATCCAAAAAAGGAGAACATTATTGATAGACAACACGGCTTTACCTATAACATCGATCTGTTAGCGGGGTTATAACCAGACGCAGAGAATTGCCCAGATACTCATAACCATATTTGGCTTCTGTTGTAATCATTTGCACCATTACATCCTGCTCCTCCCAGTAGTATCTCAACTGAGAAATCCACTGGAAGTCGTTCAGATCTGTGACTTTGTCTTCAACCAATTTTGCAACCACATCACGAGCTGCAGAGTAACAGACAGATTACACTTGTATATGTTAGTTTATGTAAAACAACATGGAAGAAAACTAACATCTGCTTATAGCTATGTGAATCTGCATTTGTAGTAGTAGGCTGGCTTTCATGCTAGAAAGAAATCTGCATCTCTTCTGCACAGTGAATCATCTTAACTTGATCTAGGTTCCAGTGCTTGTTTTAAGTAGACAGGATAGAGTTGTGCAGGACTGAGCAATCTCTATTTGCCAAAAGACACTGTGCAGTGACTTTGTAAAGCTTGTTTCAAGTTAGAGAAAGCATTTTAACTGCATCTTTCAAGTAGCTCACCCAAGTAATGATAGCAGTGCCCCACATGTAACAAGAGTACCATCAACTGCGCATTTACCATGCACATCAATGACAGTAAGAGCTCCAAGTGTCAGCCGGGCTCCACTGGACAGCTTTCCTCTCACCAACTCAACAATGTCCCCAATTTGTAGATTGCTCTTCTCCAAGAAATCCTGTCACAGAAAGAGAACAGAGGCTTTAACATAACACTGTAGCTAGTGGCTCCCATGGGTGCAGCCACCGGAGACAGCCCTTCCAACAAAATGTAACAATGGAAGTCAGGGCACTACACAAACCTTTAAAATTCTCTTTCACATACTGGTATTTTATTTTACTATGAACACTTCAAAAAGCTTTATGGTCTGAAAATAGTGTAAGCAGAAGTCTTATATTTCTTCTTAATAGAAACTAGTAAATACTATGATAGGAGATGAGCAGATTCACTCTGTTGGGTAAATCTGGAATAGATTTCTTCTGTAAATTATAAATTAATAAAATGAATAGAAATCTAAGATTCTCCTAACATAAGCACTTTAAATTACTTTATTATTAAATGAGAAAATTCAATGAAATGAAGGATTAATGGCATTTAGCGAAATGAAGTATTAATGGTGTTTTTATTAATGACCTAGACAATAGGACAGAGGGCACCCTCAGCATGTGATATAGAACTGGGAGGAGGGGCTGACAGACTCCTTGGGTGTGCTGCATTCAGTTGGACTTCAACAGACTGGAGAAATAGGCAGACAGGAAACTTGTGAAGTTCAATAAAGGGGAAAGTCCTGTATCTGGGAAGAAGTAGCCTCTATGTGCCAGTACGTGCTGGTGGCCAACCAGCTGGAAAGCAGCTCTGCAGAACAGGACTGGGTTGCTGGTGGACAACAAGGTGAACATAAGCCATCAATGTACTCCTGAGGCAAAGAAAAGCAACAGTGTCCTTGGCCACATTAGGAAGGACATTACTAGCAGGTCAAGGGAGGTGATCTTTCCCTCTAGTGAGCACAGCTGACACCACATCTTGAGTGCTGTGTGTTTTCAGCTCCCCCACAGCAGATAGGCACTGGCACACTGGAGCAAGTCCATTATCAATCTGATTTATTTGGCCCTGCTTAAAACAGGGATGGGACTACATGATGTCCAGAGGTCCCTTATAATTTGTGATTCACTGTGCTGTGTATTCCTTCTCATTTTTCTTAACCAATGGATTATTCAGGATATTTTATTTGAAAGTAATAAATATTTCCAGTTCTGATTTGATATGTGGAATAAGGTCTTCAACTGGTATTAAACAACACAGGCAAGTTAAAGCTAGGATATTCAGTAAGGCTACAGAAATAAAAAGCTAATATTAAAATGCAGTATTTGGTGTAAGGTTTATTAAAACTCCTCTATTTCCACATTTAAAAAGCAGCCCGAACACGCTGTTGACAGAATTAATCCCCATATAAATCCTTATCCACCCAGCTCAATTAAGATCAGACAAAAGCCCACAAAAGCCCTGTTGTGATGACAGAGGCCCTACAAACACATAGGAAAAGTCTCTTGTATGAAATAACAAACTTGGCTGTTACAACTTTATCACCAGAAGACTTTAACAATACAACTGGTACTTTTATTTACACCAGTATCACCTGTAAATAAAGTAATACAATTTCCTTCAGTTGAATTTCTCCTGATACACATCCAAGTAAATGAGAACAAGCCCTTGCTAAGACCCAAGAAAAAAAAGAAAATAGAAAATAAGGCACACTTCATGAATGAATTTTAATATGATGTTGACTGAGGATCTTTACTATAGGGAGTTTTTATTAATTAATCAGCATTTAGTGCTTAGAAATAGGAATGCAGAAGAAGATCTTACTTGTAAAGTTCCTTTTGCTATAGCCACAGACACTTCTTTTGTCCAATAAATGGATGAAACACAAATAACCACCTGTCCAGGCCACTGAAGTACCCATGTTTTCCGGGGAACCTTAAACAAAAAGATGCATCCCAGATAGAGGAAGCCATATAAACACAGTAGATTATGACACAACAATTGCTCTCCCTGAATTCCTGTATGTAAAATGCTGCAAATAAATGAAAATCAGCATGAAAAGCTTTTATTACTTTTTCTTCAAGAAATTCTTAGTTAAAACTTCAGACTGCTGCTAGTGAACAAGGAGAGCTGGATTCCACTTAGCTTCAAATATGTTTCCCTGATTAAGAATTTCAGCAACTTGTTCATGTGCAGTTGCTTGTGAAATCTAATTTATACTATAATCAGGAACAATTACCTTGATATATTCTCTTATGCCATCTTGAATAACTTGTCTTACACTGGCCAGCATCATTTCCTCTACTTGCAAAAGCCATTTTTCTACCATGCCCTTCAAAAAAGAAAAACAGCTAAGATACAATACTCATTTCCTGATTATGTGCTTCTTAAAGGACCAATTCTTTGAAATGTGTTAGGCTTAAATATACTTTCTTCTGATCTGGGTATTGTATATAGGAAGAAGAAAGGTTGAAATTTCCCAAACTCTCGACAGGCAACACTGCAGTTTAACACTGTCTGAAGGCAGGAGTATCAAGGTACCTCTACAGCAATCCCACTGAAGAAACAGCTAGATGTGTGTCATATAAGCATAAACAAAAAAACCACAGATCATAAATTGCATGGACCTAGGTGAATTGCATTCACCTAAACCCCAGGTCATGTGTTATTCCTGGAGGATTAAGGGAAAAAGGGTATCTGTAACTCAAAACGTGACCCACCTTTCACCTCTTGTTGGTTACCACACAACTGGTATGTAAAAAAAATCAGCTCCATAACTTCATGTTAGGAATAGCAGAAAAAGATGGAACTGAGAAACTGTTCTAAACTTATAATGCTACTATTTCTACTCCCTTTTAAACTAATGCTCTGATTCTTCACTGCCAGTTCATCATTTCCTTCAGTCCTCTCTCTTTCAGCCATACCATGCAATGTCACATACAAATGTATATAGAGAGTTTGGTTTATATCTATATATATAGATAGATGCTATAGATAATAAATATATGTGTGTGTATATCTACATCTTAAAAGTAGTAGATTCATAAAGCTATAGAAAAATGTCTCGAGGAATTTACCCCCAAATAGGTATGTCTTACTCCTTTTTGTAGGAAAACCTTGTTCTAGAACACCAGTGTGTGCTCTTGCTTCTTAAATGTCTTTTTATGATATGCTTCTAAATGTTTTAAACCTCATTCCCCAAAAATCATATACTTGAGGGAAAGTATTACATTCATGTCATACAGTAAAAAAAATTACTTTTGCATTCACTGGGTAGATTTTATCTATGAAAGGAACAATCTCTTTCTCTGAACTAATCATGCCTACGATCTCCAGATCTTCTGTGAACTCCAGTTTAGCAATTCCTTCAAAACACTTCTTTAAATGTGGTTGTACTCGAAGGGGATCCTTTGTTTCAGATAGTATTTCAAGCAGCTCATCATTAGACAGGAAAAAGAATCTGTTAGAAAAATACAATTAATGAACATGCACTTTCCAAACATAAAAATTGTTGTTAATAATCTATTAATGCAAGATAGATGGAATTGGGTTTATTGTTGCTTAAGAAACTAATGTAACAGAGAGGAAATTCACTCAAATCCCTTTTCATAAGAAATTCTTAAAACCCATGACAGCTGTTTTTTCAGAATTTCAAGATGACCATCCTTTTTCACAGATGAAGAGAGAAGTGTTCTCAAACTCACACAGGAAAGACCAGATATATCTGTGCAGTCAATAAGTACCTTGTAAAAACAGAATTCTGTTCCTCATAATCATATATAACTCCTACGTATCACACACCTCTGCATAACTAAAGAGGGCAGGGCAGAGACATAACTACAAATCAGTGATGGGAAGGTAGCAAGTTCCTTCAAAAATGCCCTGTAAGGGATAATGTCTTTCTAATCGTAAGTTTCTATCAGGCTAGACAGATTTTGCCTCTCCACCCCTGCCTGTCCCTGACACTGAAAATTTAATTGGAGCTGAGGAAAATGAATGATGCTTGGAGAAAGAAACAAGTTTACATTTTTTTATTGCATGAGACTATATCCCACATGTTTATAAAATGAGACTTTCTTTCAGTAGAAATGGTTTGAAAGAGCTTATTTTTTTTTTAATCTCTAACTTAGGCCTGTTTAATAATTTACCTTGGGAAAAATAATCTTTTCTTCTCCAAGTAAGTATTCAACCCCTTTTGAATGTCTTCTAAGAGAGTATTTGCTTCCTGAAGTCTGTCTAACATCATGGGTTGTTCAGTTGCTACAAGTACCTTTGTGTCTTTCACCTTCATAAAAACAAACACACAGCAGAAATCGCTAAAAGTTGCGATAGGTTTGTATATTCAAATTTTTATAATCAATCACAGATATTGTAAGAGGCTAAAAAGCTATATTCTTCTCTGTAGTGTGCCTTTATGTTATTAAAAACATATGCATTATTTGACAGTTTTGCTTTTCAGACTGTCAGTTTTACCAACTCAGACTTTACAGACAATAGTGCAACAAGGAAATATCCACAGAAATTAAAATATTTGGCACTTGCTCCCATGCATTGAGCTTGCTACTTTTTTATCCATTCACAAATTTTGCCATGTACTGTGGCTCTGTTTGACAATTAGTTTTTAATTCCCATCTAGGTCACATTTTTTTCTGATAATGCTTCTTTTAACTTGGAAGGATACACCTATTTCAGAACAGACTTCAACATTCACAGCCTGAGCTGTTCAACAGGTCTCAACGTCTATTTAATTATACTCATTATTTCAATAGCTTTATCACAAAATCCCACACTCTCAATGTTTTTACAAACACCTCAGCTCCCATTACCTCTAACTATCTGGCCTCTTACCCAACTTCTTACAAGGAACTGAACAGGATACCCAATTGCACTTACCCCAATTATCTTATTCTGACACACTACCACCCAGTACATATCCACCAAAGTTTTGAGTAACCATGCTAACGCCTGTTAGAGTGCAATTGTACGCAAAAATGTCCACTTAGGTCTCTAATAACGTGTAAGCTTTAAAAGCCTAAAGCAAAATCTAATCGTATTCAGACAAAACTTTGTCCAGATTGTCAGTGGACTCTGAAGCAGATCGTGAAAGCCAAAATCATTGATCTTGTTATCTAATTCTGACCATTTAACAATGCAAAAGCCAGAAAATTTAGAATTAAAATGTTACTTGAAATCTAATTCATCCTGCAATATTCAGCCTTTACAAAAATCTCAAAGCAATAATGACACAATTTATCACTTTTACTGCAAGACTAGATCTTGGTGTGCTTTAGTAAAGGATTTTCCACTCCGTATTATTCCTTCTTTTGACTTAAATAGAAATAGCTAACTCCAGAAAAACTAGTATAGCTTCATGATAGTAACAATCATGTACCAGATATACAAAAAAATACATGATTTATTAAATGCAAGCACTTACCACTTGTGCCATGATATCCTTCCAGTATGAATCCACAACCCCAAACTTTCTGCCCTCTTCAGGCATTTGAGCTATAATGTCTTCTGAACTAAAAATTGGTTCCAAATACAACCATGTTGCCTGACATTTTATCCAACTATCTATAATATCTTGCATTAAACGCAGCTTATGTTCCCAAGCCTGTAATGAAAACATTTAATAGTTAAAAAAAAATAGTAATGACACAAGGCGTTGTTTATGATGGGCTGGGAACAAAGGTGCACAAAGCAAATGTGAATATTTTCTTGTTTGAAATACAAAATTACACATGACTA
>JAAGNO010008568.1:0-39599 GCA_033439905.1 Ceryle rudis | reverse complement strand
ATAAAAAATAAAAATCCAGATATTTTTAATTCTACTTGTGTACTTTATCTTAATCATCAATGAAAGGATACAAGCTTAAAAATGTATTTAGGTGACTGGGTAAATAACAGTTCACACACCCTTTATGGAGTGAGCTCAGTCTTTACCACACCCACACCCCCCCCCATGATTTGGCTAAAATCCAAGGGAATGGATAGCATTTACATCTTAGCATTGTTTACAAATCATCACCATTAGGCTAGAAAAAGTGGTATTAAACATGGATGGGATTTAATAGTCTCTGCTTTCTGCATAATCTTCCTACTAGAAAATCTTCATCTTTAAGAGAGATCACATCTTTACAAAATAGTAGGACAGTTAACAAAAATAACTTTTAAACCCTTATGGATCATGCCAATATCAGAGGATTATAAATAAATTATCTCTCCCAACTGATGGACCTATATCTTTTACACAATGCAGCAGAATTTGTTTAAATCAGCTGACCTGTTCGTTCCCAAGACACTCAACTAAACCCCCATGCTTATAATGACTCAATCAGCAATGCAATTACAATTTCTTTAGCTACAAAGCAAGCTCTGCATACCTTTATCTCAAAATCATTAATTCAAAGCTCTTGAAGAAAAGTATGAATGTGTGTTCTTAGAAACAGTTAAAAACTACGTAAGTTATTATCATGCCAAAATACTTCCAAGCACTTAGGGAAAACATACTATGAGACACACAAGCTCTATCAGACCAGCTTTTCCATACCAAGCATTCAGCTTCTATTGGTTTGATGAAGGGAGAGCCACACATTGTCTGCGTCTTAACAATGTGATCATCCAGCAAAAGCTGTATGTCATCAACTGCTGACAGGATGCTGGTGTTCTGTAAATATATCACATTTTGATAAGGCAAAAAGCAGTTGCTCTATTTCACCACTCTTCAACCTCACACTCATTCAGCTTCCTGTTTCCCCCTTCTGCATGATGGTTGAAGGTAAGAAAGTAGCAAGGCATTGAGAAAACCTGCAACATGTTTGAAGATATGATATGGTATCTCCACTGCATATCCCTGTTGCAAAGGTCAGTAGATTGTTTTATGAATGGGAAGTGAGCAAGTGATGCTAGTGATTTTTGACTCAGTCTTTTGCACTATGATTCTCTCTTCTTCTGGGCAAGTTAAAATTTTATTACTGTCCAGCTTTCCATACAAGACTGGAGAAACTCTCAGGCTTACATATTTATTAGAATGAATATGTTAAGATCACAAGTTAGCTAGATACTAAGGTTCAAATATAAGGATATATAAGTAATGGAGACATTTGCCCAGGCTCTGGGATATGATACCGCTTTGCATCATGCCACAATCAGTCAGGTATTCAGAATCAAAGTAATTCTTTTCAACAATATATATATTGATTTGGTGTTGACTCACAGTATCCCTGTACTTCACCAGACTGAACTGCATATTGACCCACTCTGATTTCATTTTCTCAACTGATTTCTCCAAGGAATACTCCTTACTTGCAGCTGCTCCAATAGGTTCCAGCCTAAATTGAAATGAAATGCATTTTTGAAATGTTTTTGAAACATAGATGAAGAGGAAAAAAAAAAAAAGGAGTTATAGGTAGGAGCTGCAGGGTAACAGAACAGAGTAAGCTTCTCACTGATCAATATATTTTGAGAGTCCAAAATCCAGTATGTTTTTAAGAGTAGTAGTTTTATCAGGTCTGATCTCACATCCTACAATTTCACTGATCTGAAAATAAAGAAATAAAATTTATTATCAAGATGCATGTTTGTAACAGACTTCTCAAACAGGAAGAAACAATGCTAAAGAAGTATTAACACAACCCCCCAGTTTGCTTTTCTGCCATAAATTATTAATTCAAAGAAGCTCCTGCCTGTACCATTACGAATTTCAAAACGATCTATCATGTGACAGGACAAAGGATCTTCTTACTGTGAAATACAGAACTATTACTGTATTTCACAGAATGGAACATATGGAGTAGTACATTTAACTGTCAGTTTCTGTGGTAAAATAATCCCACAGTTAAAGAAGAGTTTAAAGTACCTGCTCCCAATGTCTCTCCTTCATTCCATGATTGCAGACAATTGACAAGACAGGAAGATGATGTTTGAATTTATCGAGCTTAAATGTCATAGTTTTTGCTACATGTCTAGGTGCAGCCAAATCTGGAAAACTCCTACTGAGCTTGTACATAGTCCCCCACATATTTCCAATTTCTTCTGTAATTTCATCAGCGTTCAGATTCTGGAGACATTCTGAATACAACAGTATAAAAAAAGCACATCAGCACAAGGAGGTTTCCAGGGTGGTTTACTTACAGGCATTTATAATCATCCTCCTTTAAAAGGAAATCAATTGTGTTACAAAAAAAAAAACAAAACATCTTCATGCAAAATCCAGGTCAACAACAGTATTTCACACTGCTTAACAGCATTTATTTCTTTGAAATTATTTTCTCACAACTAATAAACCCTTTCAGCTTCTACTCAACTAATTGAAAAGGACAGGTTTCATCAAATGAACACCAAAGCCTCACCATTCATCCACTCCTCAGATTTGGTATGGAAATTATATGCTGTTATCCAAAGTTGCTCAAAGGGTTGTTTATTTGCAATTATAGTTTGCAGTAGAGGAAATTGACTCTTCTCCAGCTCAAGTAACTCCTCGTCTTTATTAATAGCCTTTCAGGGAAAAAAAAAAAAAAAGAAAAAAATGTTATTTCAATCAAAATTTCCTACTGTAGTTTAAACTTTTAAATATGCAATATTGAATACCATTTTTTTTACATGTCATAAAGCCAGCCAGATTTGTATATTTAGGCCTGTGGATTTTAAGTAAATAAGGTAACTGTGTTCTTGAGAATTCCCCTAGTTATTTGTTGATATCTTTTACTACTAAAAATATTTTAAAATTTCATATCTACTTCAGAAATAAAATAAAAAAAAACACCACGTACCATGGCATAACCCACTTTGAACCCTGGATATAAGCTCTTCAGTCACATCATCATACAGGATTTTTTTTTTTTTTTTCTCTAACCAAAACAGATACTAACTGTTGTGCTTATTTGTGGTGAGATATCTTTGTCTTACAGTATAAATCAATGTGCAAAGATTTGATTAAAAAACCCCAGTATTACCTTCTTCATTTTACTCTGAAATGCAGACACTGAATTCAGATTGCGTCTCGAGTCTGTGCTTTTACAATGCTAACAGACCTTTCACAGAAGTTAATCATCCAGCGTGAGGTGCAGGCAGAGAAATGTAAAGATCCACATTCCAATATAATTTCATGTATTCACTATGATGATTGTCATGGCAAATTGTGTGGATACACCCCTCGCTGTGATCATGTATTAATAATCACTTATTCTGACCTACCTATAACAACATAGCAGTGCTGTTAACTCACACTAATTGCATATACTAGATGCCTTTAAATCAGATTAAGAGTGTTGATATGCAAGACTAGAAATTTATCTAAATCCTAAATTCATTGAATTGGTTCAATTTTCTCTTCTGAGCAAGACTTAATTAAATCTTGGTCCTTAAGGCTCCATATGTGCAGAAATCTCATTGTCTCACTGTGATTTAGAAGATTAATTAAGCCTCACAATGCCTGTGAGATCTCTCAAAGGTACCCATTCTCATTTCCCAGCAGAACCACAGCTAAAACAAACTATTCAACCACACAATGCACTGCACAGAGAGCCCTGAATAGAACCTAGGAGACATAGTCTTCAGTTTCCTTCTAGCATCTGAAATTTCTCTTCCTGTGATATAACACAGATTTCATGCACATAGGCAACTTCTGGAAATGATACAAACAGTTGCAAAACATTTGGTTTTAATTAGAGGACAAGCAGAGGGACTGAAAACACAGTTCCAGCAGCACAAACCATGGTTTGGGGAAAATGCCACCTCTCTCACATTCTGCTTCTGCCAACGCAGCTAGAAGAATTCAGTTTTCCATGGATAGCACCCTACTACTGACTGCGTGGAAACACTGAAATTCAGTATTTCCATTAAAATACTCCCTAAACTTAAAAAAAAAAAAAAAAAAAACACCAAAAACCTCTTCAACTCGGCATACAGAGGCAAGAAGGTGTTTGCATATGTTTGTGATTTTGGAAATTTTAAAGCCATCTTGACAATATATGGGCAAAACCCTGAAAAAAAAGAGACAGGAATCGAATTTTTGCTCATCCAGCACATTGAAACCCACTCCATATTTGACTCATACATACTAACCTCAAATTCTGTTAAGGCATTATCTAGATTCTTATTTAACTCTTTAAATTTCTCAGCATTGTTCTTCATTTCTTCTATGGTCATGACATCCCGCTTTTTGTAGCTTTCTACTTCTCTATTATAAACTTCAAGAGTTTTCTCAAACTGAGAGCACCTGCGGTAAAGACAGCTAAGGTTATAAGTTGTTTTGTTTCTTTCCCTTTCAGGTTTCAATTATTTTATCAGGCACTCTCAGGAAATCTGATCCTAATACTGAAGTAAATACAGACACGCAAAAACCTGGCATCAGTGAAAACTGGTTTAGATCACTTACATTCACTACTTTTAGTACCTGAAGGAAATAAAGGAAGAGCAAAAGCTATATAACATAATTATGTGTAAGCCTGTACTAAGCAATATAATGAGATAAAATTATGATTATTTTAGTAACAACCTTCATTCCTCCTTTCAGACTTATTTAGGCACAGGAATATTATAATTCCTTCTCATCAACAGTAGTTTTCTGAACTCTCCATAATACTGTAAGTCAGGTTTCTTCCTTACTTTCTGAGCTGTCTTTCAAGTTCTCCTTCTTTGACATTATCTCCCTTTTAGAGATAATGAGATTTTTCTTTTCTTTAAAAATACCCAGTGAAAGAAAATGTCTTAACACCATACCTTTCAAGCAAAACCATCTCTGCATGGTTCCTCCTCTTACGCAATTGATCTCTACTATTTTCAAAGATTATCTCGATCTGCTCAGGCCAATGGAAAACTCTGCTATTCAGATTTATGTCATCATCTAAAAAAAAATAAAATATAGACATCTTTAAGAAAATACCTTTTAACCAATGATCTAGTAGAATGGCTGTTGTCAGGAGTAAGCAAAATAGCTAAAACTACATTTCAGAATAATCTGTGTAAGAAGCTACATATTTCAAGTTGCTGACTAAATTATCTTGACTGCAAAGAGAACTGTTCCCTAAAAGAAGTTAGATTGCTAACAAAACTCTAAAATCAAGTTAAGAATGTGAAATTCTCTGAGTAAGACCTTAGCTAGACAGACAAAATTAGTGAGAATAGCTATTCCAGAATATCAATTTCATTCAACTATACACAAATACCTCTCCTAACTAAAGATATATAATATACCTACATCAGGTGGATAAAAGTAGCGCTTAAATTAGTCCACAATGTATAAATGTTGAATTATCCACAAAAGCTAGAGGATAATAACTACAGTGAGCAGACATCTCCATCTTCATAGTTGTCTATTTGTTCAGTGAACTTAGCTTGTTATAACTAACTGCAGGACACATGCTTATAAACCCAGCTACAAAGAATATGTAATTATTAAATACGTGCACATGCAAAAAATCCAGTCCAAAATGCAACAGAAAAATGTCAGGTCATTCTTTCACAGGCATCCTAACTTTTATCAGAAATAATAAACATGGCATATCCTACTTATATCTAGGACTGTCTAATGTGAGAGTGTATTCTGCTTAAGTAGAAAGGGTCGTTCTGCCACTAAAAAAAATGGGTATGCATTCATATAATTTCTCTTCATTTTTATGTATGGCAAATAACACAGCATCTGTGAATGGCACATTTTTGTTTTGAATGTAAGTGGAAACTAAAAGCAACTTCTACAGATGTTTCTTCCACCTTGGTGAACAGCCTTTTAACCAAGGGCAACAAACCACCACAGCAAAACAACAAAAGGCCTCCACTGATCTTATACTCAACTGCAGAGAAACAAGTTCTCACACGTTCCAAGAGCAGACATAGACCGTTCAAGAGACAGCTTTTTAGATGTTTTTTCATGGAAAACTTTTCATTGAATAACACAGAGGTGTAACACCATTTGGCTGGATTACATGACATTAATCTGATAATGCCTAAGACATTCTCCAAAACACAGAAAAAAATCCCACTGTGTGTGCTCGTTTGCCATTTCTCTAATCATTCCTTCCTGCACTGGTACGTTATGGCCTCTACTAAATTCCTTCTATATCCTTTCTGCTTCTTTGGGAGCTTTCCATCAGCATTCTAGAAGATGCAACACTTATGTATGCAAAGCCCAATACCTATATATAAATATTTTCACATGGAAGCTTTTATAGTCTGTAACTGGGACATACAAGAAAGATCAGCATGGTCCATGAGGAATTGTAGTCTGTGTGCTGCTTCATTGACCTCCTGCTTCAGTTTAAAAACAGTAACTTCGCTGGATTTCTTTAAGTATGCATCCAATTCCACTAGCTCTTCAGTGTTCATAGGCACCTCAGTCATTCTCTTTGCAATTACGTTATATTCATTGCAAATCCTACAACAAAAAAGAAAGCAGACATCTCACCGAGATCATAAGCGGAGATGCAAAATCTTGTTAACGGTTTGTCTTTTAAACAAGGATACTAAATTGCTTCATAAATTGAGTATTCAGATTGAATACGCAGAGCAGATTGGCATTTATAAAGGATGACATTTTCCTCCGTACAATCAGTTATATTGTCCTGCTGTGTTCACAAGAATTGATATATAGTAGAATGATTGCTAAATTTTTCAAGTTAGAATTAACAGCATAGTAAGTCTCCTTCCTATAGGTTTAGAATTTCCTTTTCAAGACCCAATCTGCTGCAGAAATAAATGTTTGAATGCAGTAAGCAATAGCTCAATCACCCCACAACAATAAAATCAAGTTCATGGTATGAAACAAAGTTATAAAGAGAAAACTTATTAAACGTTATTTTACATTGTACATGGGAACAGAAAATAAATAAATAAATCATATTCTTTTCCTTTCTCCCAGTGATAGATTTGTCATCCACAGATACACAGCATCAGTCCACACAGACAGGAAGAACAATGCAAGCTAACAACAGGTACCTTTTATTTAACTCTCTGTTTTCCATCATTTCAAATTCAATCAATCTATCCTTAAGATTTTGGGTCCGACTGCAGAGCTCCTCATTCAGTTGTACAGCATCCAGACAGAACATGGCCAGAGGGACAGTGACATGCATGGATGCAATCTCTCTCTTCAGTTCTGTTAAACTGTCAATCTTCTACAGAAAGAAAATAATACAACTGTTATGTTTCCTTAAAGTTTATAGATGAAAAATGCTAAACAACAACTAATTATTTTCCATCCAGCAAATGGACAATATTTTCCAAACAGAAGAAGGAACTAGGTTTTATCTTTAAAAAAAAAAACCCTTATCTTTTATTCTTTATCTAAAGTTCCTATCCACAGATTCCAGGGATGAACACTTTGCACAGTAATACACCACCACAAGTTGCCTAAAGAAGTATTTAGCCATATGCTAACTCAGGAATGAGGACAGAAAAGTAGACAGGGCTGATGACGGACAAGACAGTGAAAAGACCAGCAAGCTGCAGATTCACCAAATACTCGGGCAGCCTTCCACTGGACTTGTACTAAGACCCAAGAAAACCCTAGAAGAAGGCCATGAAGAAACCTCCTTCTACATTTGTACATAGCAAGGGGCTATGTAAATGGAGACAGCTTCTCTAGTATTCCCAAAGGTAAAACAAGGGATTTGAAAGGGCATCCTTTAAGCCATGTATTAGGAAGTCAAGTGTGACGTGTTAGCTGTTCTATGAATACGTAGCAGTTGTCAGTTAAATGTTACCTCTCTTAAATCTTCCAAAGAATGAACTTCTTTCAAGAAATCTGTGACATCTTGCTGTGCATTGTTGTTCAAAAGATTGCTGTATTTCCTGTATACGTTTAAATACCTTAAACACAGAACATCACAAAAACATAAGATTACAGTGTAAAGATTCTCTATAATAAGAAACAAATCAACTCAAACTGTTTGACTCAAAATGGATAGTGTTATGTATCTGAGGGTTCGGATGGGCAATGGGGCTAACAGCCAATACTTACTTCTGTGGACCAAGTATGTTGCTCTTAAAAATCTTTTCACATTTGTTGACATACTTGGAAAACAATGATTCATCTGGTTTGACTGTACTGAGAGTGAGATCATCTCTTTTTAGTTCTGGAAATAGAAGTCTTTCTACCTAAAGAGAACCATTGCAAATACTGTAATAATACATACAATAGAGGAAATAAGGTATTGTATTACACACTCACCCACCACTTGAAAGAAAAAAGTATCATTTGGTAAAAACACTGCAATCTGAAAAGGCTCTGATTCATAATTAATACTCAATTACACACATAGTTTGCTTGTGAAAAATATATGAAAATCAAACTAGGGCTTTAATAGGACTTGAATCTGAAAAAGAACAACTCCCAGTGGTATCTTCAGAAATGTTCACAGTTTGTGACAACAACCCTCACCTTTATCTTTTGTTTGTCAGTTTTCTGTCTGATCCATAACTTTTTATATTATAGACCAATTTTATTCATATTGCATTTTGTATGCAGCTATAACTTATCCAGTACCTTTGGAAGCTCCTCAGCACTGTGCAGTATCTCCCTGAAGCAATAACCGATTATATGCCAACACTCTTTCAAGGGTGGATCAAAGACAATCTTGGGTTCTTCCACACTGAGTTTGACCATTAGTATTTGGGGTAGAAAGAACTGCATTTCTTCATATGGTTCTGTAAAATCACTCCCACCCTTATGGAAAAGAATTAAAATTGTACACAACATAGAAACGAACTATAATAATTTTTAAAAGATTCAAACTCCCCCAAATCTCTTAACTACACAGCACCAATGGAATCTTCTTGCCTGATATTAATTCAAAACACGATGCCCCAATAAAGATTTGAAGGTTCCAACTCCTAAATGAATCTATAAAAGCTGGAATCGGGAAAATGGATTTTCCCTTAAGTAACAGAAGTAAAGCGCTAATTACCATACAGAACAGAGCTCTGGAAAAAAAAAAAAATCCATAATGCCTATCGGAAATAAAATCTAGAACCTGTTTTTTTAATTGCCCTGTATGATTAGTAAGAACTCTCCTACCCTCAAATTGCCTTTACAGTAATGGAGTCCTAATCCTTGACTAGACTTGCAACATAGATGTTATAATGATTAAAAAATAATAAATAAATAACAGTCCACAACAAAAAGAAACCTTAAAAAAACCCTCAACACCACCATCATCACCCAGATGCAAGGCAAAAAAATCTAAAAATGAGTATGCACAACTGTTTGAAGGATCCAGCCATTTTTTCTTATGTCTGGGATATTTTAGTCTTCAAAGAGCATTACATTTCATGGCTATATGAATTATTATCTCCATGTAACACTGCAAACTACAGATATACTCCACAGCATATACCTTGTGGATCATAAAAAATGCAAGAAGATCTTCTAAGGAGTTAACAACCATCTCACGTAATTGTAACGACATCAGAGTTGCCACCGAATGAAAATAGCTTTCAACCCGCTGAGAGGAATCACAGTCACTTTCAGGAGCAAAATGAAGCCATTTCTTTTTCTGATCAAGGAAAATGGATGCACAAGTTGGGATCCACCTACAACAAAATAAATTAGATAAAATTTTAAAAAACTTATTACCCAAAGAGTGATAAAAATTCAAAGGGCAAGCAGAGAATTGTCAACTAGATGTCAAATTAAATTGTACCTACCAGGGCTTAGAGAAAATTTGAGTTTTTATGCTAAGGATTCTTGTTGTAACAGGCCCCTACTATTAGTTTAAATTCGTATCAATAGACAAAAATTTTCAGTCTACATTTTTTCAGTCAGTTTATTCCCATTTGCTCTTGTACAAGTACTCTTGCCGTTTCAATAGCTCTTTCAGCACCCAGATGTTCATCCCTCTCTGCTATTTTCCCCCATTGTTTCGGCAGCTGTGTGGTTGGGACTAGTGTCGTCTCAGTCTAAGAGCTGTTTTAAAAAAGGAGCTTTGTGTAAATCAGATCCTAAGATACTCTATTTATGTACTGTTACTACAGTTGGCACTGACTTGTTCTGAAGAATATTGCGAGCTTCCACACAGTGTCTTCGAATGACCTCCTCAAATTTAGTAGGCAGCAGTGGCAGGTCTCCACAAACCATTTCTCCAGTACGAACAAACCTCAGATGACTATACCTATGGAAGTAAACCAAATAGGAGATATTTTATGGAACCCTGTTTAAAAAAAAAAACAAACCCAACACCTAATTGAATATAGTCCAGAAAGTCTCATCTTTATAAACACTAGTAATATGATTTCATTGATATCTATCACTTCATTGCTAAGCTGTCCGAGTGCACTTCTAATGTTGTTGGGTTGGGCTTTTTTTGCTATTGGCAAACATAAAAGGCTTCACAAATTTCATTTTGTACTTGTTACATTTTAAATTGTGTTGGGTTTTTTTTCTAAAATGGTCATAATAATTTATTGTCCTTTGCCTAGCTTCATTAGTGTATCCAGGCATTAAAGAACACACAGAATGACACCTACTGCTTCTATTCCATATTAAGTAGTACCTATCCTGGCTACCCTGTGGGGAAAAAAATAAAGTTTCATCAGCATGGCATGTATCACAGGCAGTAATCTACAAGAGCTTAAATTCCTGCAAATGTTATTTAAATGCAAAAATAGCTCTCAGGATTAGTAAATACGATATTTAGCTTTGTAAGAAAACATATCTCACTTTTCACAGGTCCCCAGAACAATTTCCAACTACAAACATTTGAAAGATACTCAATTTTAAGAGTAAATTTTGTTAATTTTAGGAATCAAGATAAGAATTCCAAATCACTATTTACTTGAGCATTGAATCTTAATTTAGGTATAACAACTTTAACAAAGCGGATGATGTTTTCAATGCACAAAGTTACCCATTCTTTGCCGTGGACATGCAAAACATGTTCATGGTTACATTCAGCGTCTGCAGGAAACAATCATTTTATGCTGAAATTCTTACAGGCTCAGAAAAAAAACCTCTTTAGAAAACAGGAGAGAATTTACCACCTCCTCCCCACTGGCTCCCCAGGATCTCCGTAATGTATGTAAAGAAGTCAGTAGAGTCACTAAGCCATAAAATAAAAACATTCTCAATTTAATGAAGGTCCTAGAAACGAGACATCTTACTGAGAAAGCCAAAGCTCCTGTAAAGTGAGCATCAATGGATTCACTACAAAGAGATTCCTTTCATTCCAGCTTTTCACTTCTTCATAAGAGCTGTGCCATGGGACTGGTGCACGGACAACTCTCTGGGGAAAAGGGCGTGGGGTGCTTCCAATAAACAGTCTCTCTCTCTCGGCTGGATCCATCAAGATGTAATCAACTAGAACAAGTCATATATATCACTGTAAGACTGCATGTATGGTCAAAACCTACATATGAAAATGCAGTATCCCCATAGTTCAGGAACTTTTAGAATTCCGCACACATAAAGCATACACTGATACATATTTACTTGCATGTTTTTAGGATGAAATACAGTACAATAATACAATTTGTCAAATTTAATCAAATCAATTACTGATTTTACTCTAAAACAATATCCGAAAAGAAAAGAAGAATGGGTCTTGATTCTAAAAGCAGGAGGCAGAAGAAATGGCTTTTCATTCTGACTTTCTAGTTGAAGCACACTTATTCCATGCTTCAGTTCCTCGTCCATAAACCAGGGGTGGAATTATCTCCCTTTCAAGGATGAACTTTAGAAGGCTTCTTAAATGTTTGTGAAACACAGAAACCTTATAAATCACCCGTTGCATACAGGAAGGATATGACATTCAAAGGACTTAACATATGATCTGCTAAGGGCCAAAACTCATGTGCTACCAGTTCCAACCAGTGGCCCATTACACATGAGATTAACCAAAGCTGGGAAGCAGATTCACTACCCTCTGCTGATATTAGTGTTACCACAAAAAGGGACCACAAACACTGTAATTGTGCCATTGATAAAAGACAAATTAAATGGTACAACTGAACTTAGAAATTACTATATGTAAGTGATGGGATGTAGGGTTTAGTAAATAGATATTTGTTGTCACTAGACTGTTACGTAGCACGAGCACAGATTATATTCTCTCAGATATCTATTGCAGTTCTACTGACCTCAAAGGAATGGGTGCTAAGAATAGAAGCAGACTTGCTTTGACAGTGCAATAAATGTCTACATACTCTGAATTGCAAAGAGATTTTGAGTCTTACCAATGGCCTTCATGAGGCTGATACGATAGTCTGCCTTAATCTCTTCTTTTAGACTTGCAAGTAAATTCTTCAGGTCTGGGTTAGCAAGAATGCGAGTTGGAATATGCTTTAAAATTACGTTCATCACTTCCTTACCCTGGGGCGCCAGCATGTCTTCCTGCACTCCGTTATGTATGTAGTAACAGTATCGCTAAATAAATGTTTAGAATAATTTATCTGTCAGAAAATTCATAGAATAAATAAGTATTTTCAGCTTTTGTACCACTTGAACCTTTTCCACAATTGAAAGGTGTTTTGAATACAATGGATTTTAGCTATGTATCTCTTGGTTCTCTTAAAGCACTGCCAATGCCTGACATTTTTACAGTACTTCCATCTGTTTAGATGTACACATGTATACCAACAGAACCGAGAGCAGCATATTAAACTACTGATCTCTGAAGCACTAGCCAACAATGTAGCAGTTACAAATTCGGCAAAGTACTTCATGAAAACCCATTAGAACAAAAATGAGACAGAGAGGCTAGAAAGAGAAACCAGTGGGAAAGGAGCTAACAATATTTGACAGCAGTTTGCTATATTGAGTATTTACATCTAAACCTCATGTCCTACCTTTTTTTTTTCTCAACTACATTTAAGTAAACATTTACAAATGTATGTTGCAGATGATTATTGCTGCTACTTTTATCTTAAAAAGAGATTATATAAATACCTCTATATCATTTCTTGAAGGTGGCTTTTCTCGCTTACTTATTTCCTTCTCATGTAAATGCATGACAACAAATTGTTCTTCTGGGCTCAATGGTTTATTGTCTGTATAATGTATGACATGCAATTCTGGCATTTGAGCAGGAACACAGAGTGAAATAGGATCCAAACTGGTTAACAAAGTTGGTGTAGTTCTGAAAAAAAAAGTTTAGTACACAAAAACAGCAGTAATAAATAAAATACATTTATAAAGAAGCAGTAATTGATTCTTAAATCAATATTGACAAATGACAAGCATTGTATAAACTAGTTACACTGCAGCGAGGACGAGTATGACCTATGAAGTATTTCAATCACTCCGAAAAACACAAAACCAGTAAAACAGTATTACATAGCATGCTACTTTAACAGAAAGAATACAATCATGTAAACCGTACAACTGCACAGTATCACTCAGACAGGTGGTATCTTAGGACCAGTTCTATCAGAGCCAGACCTACTAGCATTATTAATTTGGTTGCTCCACCTATTTTCAGGTGATTCTCTTACCAAAAATCTTAACAACCTGAGCCAAAAGTTCCAACTGGCTCATTTGCATAAATGCTACACTACTGACTTCTTTTTCATTATCATATGCTGTTTTCTCTAGGGAATCTGTCCACACTGCTCCCAGATGAAAAATACCTGACTCCATACTTGATTTACTTTGCATTATCAAGTCCTTAGTTCAAGAGAATGTAAATATCCCTTTTGCCTTTTTTATGGTACTCAGCACCATGTTATCTTAACAAGGAGTAAGAAAGTTAGTCATAGCACTTCCAAAAAGGACTATTTGCTTTACAGATGAAGGACACAAGCACAAAGAAGGCAAAAAGCAATATTCACTACAGCAGAGGACCCAATTTGACACAACTCGAGGAACATTACAGAGCACTTAAACACAGCAAAAGTAAGATTTCATTTCTACAGTCTACAATCTCCATTAATTAAATTCTGGGTTCTCAAGTCAGTACTTAGGAAAGGAAGACCTTTCCTTTAACATGCCTAAGACTGAAATTTGTCCTGCCACAAAGTAGTCGAAGGGAGTTCACTTAACACACCGTGGAATTTCAGTCTTGATGCACATACATTTTTTCTATAGAGACTTAACAATTCATGCTTAAATGCTTTACATAGCATCCAAGTGAAAAGAAATACTGAACCACAACTCGGATATCTTGACTAATTGTAATAAACTCTATAACATTAGAGTACATTACCTATCAGAATTCCATTGACTTCTTTGTGTAAGTTTGAGCTTTTTCCTAGAAGGATCAAATTCTTTTGAAGCTTTAAGCACCAGTTAAGAAAATCACATACAGGAATATTTTTCAAATAAGATATTACTTCAGATTGGTAAAAAACAGAGCTAAGTCAACCAGATAATGAAATAACAGAAAACTTCAATGTCACAAAGAAGCCTTTAGTTTTGTCTTAGCATTTAGCAAGACATTAAAATCATGTGTTAAATAATCTTGCTGATTCTAGAACTATAACTTCAGCTCATGCTTCAGACTTTGATGCTTTCATCCCTGCACAAACCATATTTTTGCACTGGGACTTTCTATTTTTAATATAAAAGCACTTCTGTAAAATGTATAATTTCACCAAATACACTGCACATGAAAAATCTGAAAAATACAGATTATTAGCTTGTACTTTTCAGAGTACAAATAAATAGGTCTTTTACAAAATAAATACATTATGCCTTTTCACCGAGAAAAGTACCATGACTTGCTTCCCACATCCCACTTATGTACTGTAGAAGTACATGGAGTAGAAGAATCAAGCTTATGATAAAGAAACCAAATAATAAAAAATAAATCCTTCTTAAATAGCATACAAACTGACTAAGCAGATATTGAAGCTATTATGTCTCATCTATTCTAGGGAAACAAAACAATTTCTAACACTTCAAGGAAGCAAAGCAAAAATACATGACGAGTATATTCACAGAGAGACTTACAATATAGGAAATAGGACTTAGAGGAAACTACGGTTTATATATAGGAAACTATGGTGCATTAACATCTTACTCTTGATACAGAGGATGTTTAACTAGATAATTAGGAAATAAAGCTCCTTAATAATTTACTCACTTTGAAAATTTCAGACTAAGTAATGCAGGTGATTTGACACCTGCAACTGGTAAGCTACTTAAAGCCTAAACAACTTGTTGTCACGAGCATTGCTAAACTTAAATAGCAAAAGCATTACAGCTCTTAACCTTATTTTCTTTATATCACAGTGCCACATTGAATCAACAGCATATAATATCTCATATTGTAGAACTTACATATATATGTACAGTTTGCTAGCAAATACATCAACTACATAATTCAGACATAAAGAGTGTATTAGGCAACAGTTCTTAGATTTGATCATCAGGTAAACATTTTAATGCCTCTCCCCCATCTTCGTTTGCTATACAAGACTCATGAATATGAGCATAACAGGAGTGTACATTGAATTTGCTTCTGTTGGTACTAACTTTTAGCAACAATAACTAACTTGTATTTTGTTCATTTTTTGCTTCAAAAAAAATTCTCTCCAAATAATTGCACACAATTATTTTGAGGAATTAACCTAACTAATTTATCAGAAAATGGTCTTACCTTTATTAAATCATGTGTGCTTTTGGAAATTTACGCTGACCTTGAGGTGATAAGCTTGTCAGCATTTACTAGGGATAAGTGATTTTTCCAGGGACGACACTTTAACAGATAAGCAATTAGAGATAAAACTATGCAGAACAAGCAAGGCTAAACTTATAAATACATTCAAAGATGGATACATGGTGAGGCTGTCCTCTGCTCTGCTGAACACCTTGATGTCCTCATCATTGCAGAGGACTTTAATTTGTGCACGGTTTTCAATTTTAAATCCTGTGCAGTAAGACTATAGTTATTAGCTATGGAGTCACTGGGGCTTCGGTAGTAACTCTGTTCTTTGAATGGAGCTGCCAAAGTCCATGATGCTCGTTGCATCAAAGGAGGGTAACAGCTGCTCTTAAGGACAAGCTGAAATCAGAGCAAAGAAAAAAAAAAAGCAATAGGTTTACATAGCCCAGTAATATAAAGAGTCATCTTAAGAGTCAGAAAAAGGTTAAAGATCAGTTAGTGTAAAGAGGAAATACTAAATCTGACTTAAAAGTCATTTGACTACTGATCTATATTTAGATCCTGATGTTTCATGCATGTATAAGAATAATTTTACACATTGCTTCAGTAGGAGTACTCATGGGGTTTTTTGTCTACTTAAGGTCTTTTATAAAAAAGAGAAGGCATACAGGGAGTACTTTCTACTCCCCCACACCTTCATCTTGCTGCCTTTCTTCTCCCTACATTTGTTTATATTTAGAAAATTCTTACTTTTCAAGCCTTTGTTAATGACCTGCCTACTTCTACACTCGATCCTTGTAATGGTTGAAAAATAACACAAGTTCACAAATTCAGCTCTCATCTTTCTTTTTCCCACATTAATACAGGATTTGTAATAGATTTCTTCTATCTGTTCATTCCATGTTTTCTCATGTCATCTGTCCTGGTGCCTAAATTCAGTGAGGTATAAGGGCATAAGGGACATGAGATTGAGAAGTATGTTTCTTATCAATATACTCTGAGAGAAAATGTACCTAAGATAGAATTGTGAATGTATTTCATGCCATGGCTCCTAAAGTTTTTAGTCTCAAATCATATTTAGCTTGTTTCTCTATTACATCTTAATTTTTTTTAACTTCGGAGTAACACAACCATATCCCCATTACCCATTTCTTCCTCTTTGCAATGCAGCATCAGTTTTAGATCATTCTTAAAAAAAATCCTTCTAAATACATTCATTACATTGCAGCTTTGATTCCCTCATTTCTCTTGCCTTCCCCTTATCAGCTGCTGTCATCTTCTCAGCATTTTATGACCTCTGAGAGGACAGCATACTAAAGCATAAAGCAGTTTCTTTTCATTTAACCGATAGATGCAGCTATGAATTTTTTTTTTTTAGGCTATCATGAGCTTTAGTGAGAACAACAATACAGTTTGTCAATTCAAAATATAGGCTAAGGCAAGATTATTACCTCTGCCTTGCATTTTTCTTCTGACTGACAGAGCTAATCTTATCAGCAAAGAAAAATGTATTCACACTACTGCTGCAATCAAACTCTTTAAATTAGCTTCTGAAAGTCTACAGAATCTTTTCAGCTTGATTTTTTCCACTGCATGCTATACAGGAGGGTAGGTCCCTGAATTAGTTTTGGGAGATGAACTGATACAAGAATTAAAAATAATTCAGAGATCTCAAGATTTTCACCAGAGAGTCACTGTGTATCTTTAGGAACTGCTGAAGTCAGCATAAACTGAATTCATATCTCCACTCTTCAGTACGCTTGCTTTGTAAACTATATTCCTTCTTCCTCACTAGTTAGAATAACCTTCTGGATACAGAACAGGTGCCTTGCTATGGGCAAAAAGTTAGAGAGGAATAGCTGTTTCTGGAGAAGAAAGTCACCTGGAAAAAAAATCTACTGCTTATGTGACACAGAAATTTCAGGTTTGGCTAAATGAGCTCCCATGTCTCATATAAATCTTTAATATACCCTCAGAAGCCAGAATGATTTTTAGATGTAAGTATGTAGATGTAATCTAAGTCTTCATTGAATAATTTTCACCTTTTTAACCATTAGAGTATGTTTCACTTACAATTTCTTATTTTCAAAGTCAAAAATAACCCATCTTCCATGAGAAACTACTTTAATTTCTTCACAAACAATACCTTTCTAAAGAAGGACATCTTAGATGAACTAGAGTGCTGATATAAACAAGCCAAATGAGAAACAGTAAGGTATTTAAGGTGGGGAAGAGCCAGCTCCCTCTTCTTCCTCCCCTTTAATGATGTCGTATGTAATTTTTACTTGCATCACACGGCCGAGGCTGTAGTTGTGCAGCTGTACAAGGCATCCACTCTGATCACTGCTGCACCGGTCAAGCTCTCAGCTGGTTTTAGAACCCCGATCTAATTCACATGGTCTTGTGCTCTGCCATAAAGTATTTCGGGCCACAGGGCATCACAACTTGTTTGGAAGAAAAATATTTTTACTATTTGCTTTTTTCCCCAGAAACTTCCACTCAAAATATTTAATCCAAAATTTAACAGTAAATAATTAACTCTAAATCTAAAGAACAGAATTAAACTGTCAAGGTTTAACATTCAAATCATAGCAGATGTTATAACAACACTCTTCTAAATAAGAGCAGCTCTAATGAAGTACACAACAATGTGCGTAGTACTTTAACTTAGTCATTTAAATAGTTTTTCCTATCGTTACCTTGTCTGCCTAAGGCCTGGTACTATCTGTTGCCTAAATCACGTTAGCACATGTAATTTATTGTATACCTTGACAAAAGAGCACACACCTGGTACAACTCTGAAGGTGCACCTGAAGCTGAAGCAGGAAGGGGCGGTAACTCCGGTAACTGTTTTGCATGACTCATGTTATACACAGAATCGCTTTGTGACTAGAGAGAAATTAAAAACAATTTCAAAGATAATTCTGAAATATACTTTCAAAAAAGATTCATTCAGAAAAAAAAAGAGAGACTTTCAGTTTTCATTGAAAAGTATATATTGTAACTTTTCTTATTTTAAGGAAACAAATTCTGTAGAGTGGGTTTCTCAGCAAAACAGGTTTTCAGATTGCAGTGTTCTTTGTAGTGATTTGATAAAACTTCTCAGCACCAATAAATGTCAGATTAAAAAAACCCCAACATTTTTATATCACTGAAAACAATTTAAATTGTTTTAACTATTTTTACCTATACTAAAGAACTCCACATGCCATGTGGCATTCATAATGATATAAATATTGGATATTAAAACATTAAAACCTATCAGACTACCAAATTGACTGTAAACTGGGACGGGGAGGGGGGAGGGTACACAACACTTGCTTTTTTCCATATCCAGAAGTGCCAGGATGCCACTGAAAGAACAGATTGCTGTTCTTATAATACAAATGTCAGAATATCCCATATGTCTTGGGAGTACGTTCCACCTCCTCAAGGGCACAATACTTTGAGGTGGCCTTCCGGGACTCAGTATGAAGTTCTCCAAGGATATTTTCTCAGAATTGCTCAGCCTCACAGTACTTTAAGACGTTTTTGAATGGCAACTTTCATTAGCATAGGCCAAAATCTCACCACTAGTCTGCTCTGAGTTTCCCAAATCAAATTTGGAGATAAATGAGGAACAAATTCCCAAATAGACAGTGACACTATCAAAAAAAGGAAGTGGAAGTATGCAGTATCTAAACACCAGTGAATTAAATCACCATGAAAGAGGAAGCTGTTACCCAATTAGATTACTTTTCAAAAATACATAATCATGTTTTACATATTTTTTAATACATTTTTAGCATATAGTTATTGCTTTCTGATATACAACTGGAAAACTAGGTGCTCGAACCTAGCTTTACCGCAAACAAAACTGTACCTTCTGCAATATCAAAGTAGAGCCCATTTAGAAATAAAATTTGCAAAGGACTGATCTGATTTAACCACTCGGTATTCCTCAGTGTGCTTGCACACAGACACACAGAAATCAAGACATCCTCACTGCCAGGCATATATCACTAAAGACTGTATGAATTGCTCTTGATTAATGCCTCTGGGATTGGGCCTTAGAGTCCTTCAAAAATGAATGAACCATGTGGTTTATTAAATTTGTTCATTCTTAAAGAAACAAGAGCTATTAAGAAAGCCGTTCATTCTAAAGCAACTCTTGATATGCCACCTAACCTTTCAAAAAGTTAAATACTTAAGCAAAGGAATTATTAATAAGTCTATTATAAAGGCTTAGGTCCAAAGAATATTCAACAAGAATGTGTCTTCAAATAGAAGTCTTCCAATGTCAAACCACTAGCCACCAATAACGGCAAATTTCACCTGAAGTTGTGAAAAAGTTATCAATCTTTCCCCATTACTGCAGAAATGACTTACCCTCAGGAGCCCCGGGCTTTGTGTTGGCTTCATTTTGTCTTGCTTCCTTCTCATGACGTGCACTGGAAAAGAACGAGAGAGTTCTTTCAGGTACAACACAAGGTGTCAAAACAATCAGCTTCCTATTGCAACTGCCAGGAAGAAGAAAAATCCCAGCTCCCTCCTTCCTTGTTTACAAGACTACTTACTCCCCCCCTCTGAACCACACTCTTTCTTTTTCTCCACTCCTCTTCAAGCTCACTTTTCACCTTAATCTTTCTAACTCTCTTCAGATTTTTTTCCACCCTTCTCTTTCCACTTTCTACAAAACCAGTTCCCTCCCCACTGCCTGTTATTTTCTAATATCCCAGGGACTCTGGGCTCCGAATTGTGGCTTACAGCAGGCAAAGTCTCACATTAATGGCCATGAGAAATAAGCACACGTCAAAAGGAATGGGAAAAAAGAAAGACAGAGATGCCCAGCATGCCTTACACATCACAGAGAGCATGAGCGAGCAGGGTAAGAACAGGAGCTACCTGCAGGTGCCCTTGCTACCAGTCTGTCTGCCTGTCCCAGGTTGGTGAGCTTCTCTGACACTCTGCTTTACAGTCCACAGCTTCATTTCCCCAGCTACAGCATAGCTGGTGCTAGGAGACAGGACTTCCCTCCTCCCTCTCTTCTCCAAACAGAGAGAAAAACAGCCACTTTCAGTTCAGTGTTGCGCCAAGCTGTGGTCAGGGAGATTCAGTTGTGGAAGCAATGAGCAACTGTACAAGTTAATTTTACCTCTGAAAGCTACTAAAAAATGTAGTCCTAAAACATATGAGATATTCTGGCATTTGTATGAAAAGATCACACACAGCAAGGGAGCTCCAAGAGCAATAAAGGCTATATAACCCTGCATTTTCTTAGGAAGAACTAGAAAAAAAAGTAACATTAAAGATTCAAAATCTAGAACCCAAACATCTCCACCACTTTCCCACCATCCAGAATCAAACTCCCTGAAGATCCAAAGACAGCAGGTGAGATACTTGTACTCCCAGTTCCTCTAAGTCTGCTTGTATGCATTTGCCTTCTCCTCACAGTTTCACTATGTCCTGAAAGAGTCCTCCATCGAACTGCTTCACAAGTGGGAATTATTATCATCCAACAAGAAGTTTAGCACAGTCTCCTTATACTGATGCTCAAGAGAGGCCTTGTACATGTTCTGCCAACACAGCGAGGCTTCCATTTTAACTTAAACTCTTTTTCAGCATCTTTGGATGTTATTTTTCATCCTATTTTCTCTAAACTGTGAGAACGGCTGATACCCCTGAGTTAACAGCCCAGTTTTCCTTGTATCCTGACCTAATAGCAACTACAAGTGGCATATTGTTCCTGCGTGGCCACACATGACGGTTCCTACCATAAACAAAGCTACTCGTTAAGCACAAGCCAGCAGTGTGGGTCCAGGACCAGCGCTGTTAACACTGGACCTGACAATCGCTCGGCTCGTGTGTGCAGTAACTCTCCAAATATTTCAGTGCTGGTTTGCAACATGAGTATTTTCCTCCTAATTTGAGCTGACGCTGGCATGAAGACAAGCTCAATTAAGCAACGTTTATAGTAACTACTGTTTCTCTGCGCACAACAACTCGGATGATTATATATGCATGCCCTTTTAAGTTAAATAAATTACTTGTGCTGCTCGGGAAGCATTAAAAAGTTATTTCATATAGAAAGAGATAGTATGTGAATTTTTTGAAGAAGAACTAATTATGCATAGCAGGAAAATAATTTACTATCTCCAAAACCACAGCTACAGCATATTTCAAAAACAGACAGGAATTTAAAATCTCCAAAATACTTCTAAACTCATCGGAGTCATGAAACTTTATAGCACCATTAGAACCGGATTATGTCACACTATAATTCTACCAGTTATTTTTTCCCTATGCTCACTTCAAAAAAGTATATAAAATCAACAAATGGAAAATTATTTTTATATACATTGCAATATTCTATGCACTTTAATAATATGAGATATACACACTTTAACAGTTCAGGCAAAATAAACTTGCCCTCACCATACTCTTCTTTAAGGTATCTTGCATTGGGCTTTAGAGACCATGGTCCAAATTTGCATTAAGATGCAAATTTCTCTTTTACTTCTCCTGTCTACACTGACCCTTGTATCTGCGGAGCTCAGTGAAATCAGCACCTCAAAGACAGAGCTCTGACAGTCTCATAGGTTAAAACCCCTGTACTTTATAAAACCTCTCTTTGCATCATAAAAACAGCTCACTCCAAATTAAACATACTATTTATTTTGTTGCCTTTAAAAAATCATCATAAAATCATTAATATTCAGTTTTGCAATACTCTCATGGGTGGCACCAATCAAACAAAGTGATTATAGCAATGTGAAGCATGATTATTTTACTAATTTCTAATTTCTGACTGTAGTTTACAGCGTGAAAAATTCTACGTAACAAAAGCTGGGAATTCACTGAAGCTTCACACTCGCATGCGACACCATCATGATGGCCCTGGAAAGCAGCCAGGCTACACCATCATGGGATACACCTCACCAACCATCACTTCTGAGGTAACAGTCGCATCCAAACGCTGGGACACTGCAGGATGCACTCATCTTGCTGAAAACCCAGCGGCGTTTTAAAAGCAACTATTCCTCACCGGGAGCATCTCCCCGAACAGGTTTGCCACGTGACCACCCAAAAACCCGCGGAGGCAGCGGGACAGGGTGGAAACGTGTGGGAACAAGTAAGCGGGGACAGGGGAAAGGTGGTTATGCCAGATGAAGCGTTTCGCAGCTGCCGTCCCGCACTCCCGGACGGCGCGACTGCCCAACAGTCAACAGTGCACTGAAAGCCGCCTTCGCAGCCTCCCGCTCCAACGGCAGCAAGGCCTGGAGTTGGGGATGGTGGGATTATAGCCGCGCACCTAAGCGCAATGGTACCGACAGCACCCCCGCCGCCCCCCAGACTGACTCGGCTGCTCGCGGCGAGGAACTGCCGGGATACCGCAGTTAAAGCCTCATCTTCTGTCCCGAATGGGGAATAGCTCAAGGCCGGGTGTCCTGAAGCCCCACAAAACTCCGGGACACTCCCTGAGGGCGCCCAGACCTGAGCGGCTGCGGCAGGACGCGGCGAGTGACAGGTCAGGAAGAGGGGAAATAAATATAAGCCCCCAAAACCCCGGTCCGTCTGTGGAAACCTGCTTAGTCTCTTCCTCGCTAAACGGCCCACTGCGGTGCCTGTACCACGCCACGGGAGGCCCCCTCCCCTTTTTAGCCTCCCCAGGCGCCCAGCCCCGTCCGCCGCGCCGCCAGCCCCCGCGGGGAGGAGACGGCGGCGCGAGGACGGCGGCGTTTCCCCTCGGCCACAGCAGGCCCAGCCCGGGCCGCGCCGGGTGTTACATCTGGAGAGGGGGACAGCGAGCTGCCGAGAGGGGCTGCGGCCCGGCGGGCAGCAGCCGCAGGTGAGAGAGACGGCCCCGGCTCCGCGGAGAGCGGACGAGGAGCGGCACCGCCTCACTCCTCCTGGACAGGGACCGCGGGGCGGCCTGTCAGCTCCGGTCGCTGCTCGAGCTCGGTGGGAGGGCCGCCGCCGGTAGCGCGGGGCGGGCGGCCACGACCTGTCCTGGTGCGGGGGGCTGGTTACGGGAATGGTCGCCAGGCCCCGAAGTTCGCACCGGTACCGGCCGCGCTGGGCGCACCGGTGCGCGGGGGGCGGGCGCTGCCCACGCTGCGGCCTTTGGCGTCTCCGCCGCGGCCGGTGGGAGAGCGCTGGGCGGGTGGGAGCCAGTGACAGGTCAGGAAACGCTCCAGAGCAAGACCTTGTGTGTTCCTGGGAAAGGCAGATGGCTCCTTCGGCACCTGGGTGAAAATGACGCGTTTTAACTGGTTATTTGCTGGCTACTCTCGCTTTAACCCAGAGCCTGGGCTCAGGCCGGGGACGAGGTGCAGCCCCACATCCTGACTGTCCCCAGCGCCTGCTGGAGGGCTCTGGGCACAGGCCCTGCGAGGCTGCCCCCTGCTCTGGGTTCTGCTGGCTCTGGTGTGTTGTATCTTCAAGAAGTTACAGTCTCGAGCGCTCATCTCGGGCTCAGCCTTTTTCTTTGACCTTTAAGGTACCAGGAGAACAAGGATGAGAAGTAGCGTGGTTTGTGGCTGGCCTTCGTCCTGCGGCACTTGTATCCGCTCAGCGAGTGACCCGCCACTTCCTCCCGCCCCTGGTTTTATGGTGGCGAGGTGGATTTTTTGAAGTTTGTCACCTAAAGCAAAGTTCACTGGAGCGGGCTGGACGCGGTTCAAGAGCGGGGAGCACGGTGCTGGACGCCTCCTCCTCCCCCCGCAGTTTTAAAGCTGGCGTCTCACCTGCAGCGCCAGCAGCTGGGTTAAAAAGTTACGCGGTGTAATCCCTGCCTCTCCGGGCACAAGCTGATTGCCGAAGGAGCAGGGGGTGGAAAAATCCTCCCCGTGTTTCAGCACTGCAGGATTGCTCAGGCACCTCGTGGGTCTGGGGAGGAGGGGGAGGAAGGCCCCGTGGTGGGTGGCTCCCACCTGTCCACCTTGTCATCAGCAGCACAATGAGCTCTGGATCCCAGGCCTCTCCTCCCGCCAGGGAAAGTCAGCTTCTGCTCTGGTGCAGCTCACGGAGCATCTACCTTGGGCACCCTGCTTTGGGTGGTGGGCTTCTCGCTGACAAACGACTGGGCTGCTGTGCCAGTGAGACTCGGGGTCGTGTTCAGCGCCTCTAAAAGGCGGAAGGACTGGTGACTGCTGCTCTCTACTGCCAAGCCAGGCAAACTGTTGGGGCTGCTCCGTCATTCTGAGTGCAGAAACACACAGAAATGTGAACAGTTGGGGTTCCTGTAATGATTTCTGATGGGGGCAGTTGTGGGTTAAGTTGCCTTTCTTCTCAGCTAGCATGAGATCCAGAGACAGCAAGATTTCTGTTCCTACAGTTGTCGGTGCCTTGGAACGAGTTTGTCTTGCACTCAAGTTTAGCAGCACCTCTAGCTACCATAAAACGCTTTTCAGACTTGTCTTGCCCAAAGGTTTGTTTTATCCAGCCAGGTCGCTCCATCCCTGTTCTCACCGGCCACCCATATCTTCAGCCACATCTTCTGTTACAAAAGCAGAGGATGCAGGTGTTAGTGGAGAGCTGCTGTGAAGGCAGAAGAGGCTGTGCCTTAGGAACAAGGTCAGAGGACTGATTCTTAATCTCGGGATCTGCTATCGCTGTCAGTCGCCCGACCTTGGAGCCTTGCCGGTGTTTTGGAAAGGGCTGAATTGCTGGCAGTTGGGGTTTTTTAATATGCAGTTTTAAGGGGCTTCAGGGGGAGAATCGGAGGAGTATTGCCCAAGAGAAATCCGATCACCACTGCTAGGTTAAGAGGAGGAAAAGAGTGTGATAGCATTGCGTCTGCACAGCCAGGTGGGGTACGGGAACCCAGGGGGATCATGTTCAGAGTGGTTCTGCAGTGGGATAACTGTCGAGCTCCCACTGGAAGCTCACTGCTCTGCTTGAGCAGCCTTGCTCCTGGGTTTCCCAGCTAAGAAGTGGAAGTAAGTAGGTCAGGAACATGCACCTAGATAAATCCAGACTCAGAGCTGCCTCACACACAGCAAGAACAGCATGTGGCACAGTCCCGTGTTTGTCTTTGCAGTCTGTAAATGACTGGACTTGGCAGCACACCCCTCTCCTGGTGCAGCCGTCCAGTGCTCGCTTTGCCTTCTTGCATCGTGATCTACTGATTGTACTAGAAAGCTGTTATTTCTAGAAGCTTTAAAGGTCTGAAGTTCACACTTTTTTGTGGTTTGGTTTTTTTTTTTATTATTATTATTTTCATTTGATAAGTAAAACTAGACCCCGGGGCAGCCCTTGGATGGAGCACGAAAGATGGAAACGGAAGGGTGGCTGCCCCTGCGCTGGCGGTGGCTGTCGCTTTTTGGAAGCAGGTCATTTTTTTGCCAGTAGTAGCCAGGTTGTCTAAGGGGTAGCGGTTTGGTTCTCGCCTCCCACAGGCGTGTGGCTGCTTTACTGGAGCTCATGTGTGTGTTTGCCAGTTGAGCCTTCTGTTGCATCCCACCTCTTCAGCGTTAGTGAGCCCGGGATGAGCAGTTGTCTGGTGTTCTCCTGACAATTCAGCACAGAGGCACTTCAGGGACGAACCTTCCCAATGTGGGTGGCAAAACTGATCTACACTTACAGAAATAAGCTCACCTCTCAAGTGGAAGAAATAAGTGCTGTGGTGCTTGCCAGCTGCTGGACCGGTCCTGAGGGAAGAACCCCGTGGACAGGCCCTGAAGAGAGGTCCCTACAGCAAAGTCACATTAAAATAATGGCACTTTTTTTTTTTTTTTTTAAACAGTGTTTCCTTATTTTGTCCTTCTCTTTAAAGAGAAAAGCTCCACTGCAACCCATTGGCAAAGCCACAGGTGCAGAGGAGTTTTATGTAGTTACTGTCTCACAACATAAAAGTGCAGGATGGTGACCCTTGCCCTGCTTGCCTGGAGCTCCTGCGGGCCGGATTAGCCTGACTCCAGCCCTGCTTCCCAGGCTCTCCGCTCGCTCACCTCCTGGCTCCACAGCTGGCTGAGGCTGGAAGTGGTGCCGTGGAGCTCTCCTGCTGGCAAGCCGTGTGGCGCAGAGTGCCCTGCGAGCAGGCACTGGGGTAAGACTCTTCGCTGTCGGTGGTGCTGGAACCCGTGAAGCCTCCATCACCCTGGAAGATCACCGTGTGGGCTCGGCCGGGTCACGGTGGGTGCTGGTGCCAGCTCGGGCTGTGGTGCCATGCGGGGTGGGATAGGGTGCCTGGTGTCCCTGGCAGAGGGGTATCTGCAGCATGGGCAGGTTTCCCAGGCTGCTGCTGTGTGGAGCAGCTGCAGGCAGCTGGCGCGGGGCTGGCCGGGTGGGAGGCTGCGGGCTAATGGCACATCCATGCCATGGGATGCAGGAAGGCAGCGGGAGCTGCTGGGGACATCGCAGTCATCGGATATCCCCTGTGAAACGTCCCCAGAGGTCTCTGCCATCACCTCTGTGGGTCCTGGGGCTCTCTGTCACATTAAGATTTGTGTAGGGCTCTCGGGACTGGCAAAGTTGGTCTTTCCAGGCTTATGCTGTGTGGAGTTTTCTCCAGAGCTGCTGCTGCTGTTGTGGTGCCAGGGGTCAGTGGTAGCACAGGGGGAAGCTGGGGTCCTCCCTGTGACACTGGAGCTGTGGCTGCCGCTTCTGCTGGTGAGCCTGGTGTTCTGCCAGTCCCTCTGCGTGCAGAGTCTGATGGGCAGATCGCCGTGCAGGGCTCTGGCTCCTCAGTAGCTCCATGAAACGAAGGCATGTGCCTGGATGAAACACCCGTGCTCAGCCAGTTACTGTCTGCTTCTCGGTATCTGTCTGAAATGCAATTCCTTCGTCTGGCTCTCCTCTTGAAATTGGAGAAACATGCTCTTCCTGACATAGGTGGTGTTTTTGTCGGTGCTGATTTTCTCACTTCGCCTCAGGTCCCAGTCTTTGCTCCCGGTTCCTGTAACGTTTGAATTGCACCCTGTTGTAGCAGCTTGCTCAGCTGGATAGATTCAGGGCTAAGTTTCTAAAGTTTTTTCCAGATAGAAAGATTACAAACGTGTTTAAATGTAGCTCCTGGATGTGGGGAGCACAGGGAGGGTAACCCAGGGTGCCAGATGGAAAGCTCAAGGCATTTCAGTGCCCGAAGCCGTGGGACCTGGTGACCGCCTTGGGCACAGCTGCAGCGCGAATGTTCCCATGTCAGTGCACAGAACACAGAAAAGCCACAAAGTAGGCTGGAATGTGGCTTGAGTCGTTTAGGTCTCTCCAGCCAAATGTTACTGTGGATGCACAAGAGGTAGGAGTGGATAATTTCCCCACTTGCCATCTGTGGGTTGTTAGTGCCACAGGACAGGGGCCCTTGTCGGGAGCCGCGCACTGCGGCCTGGCCACGCTCTCTGTGTGAGTTGGTCCGCGGCATTGTAGAGCTGCTGAAAAATAAATGCAGTGCTTGTGCTGCTACCCGCAGAGGGGTTATAACCGCTGGAGTTTAATGAGGGCAGCAGACCGGCTCTAACGTTTTACTGTGGGCCCTTATTAAAAGAAGTGCTTGTTGCACCTCAAGTGCTGAAAGTTCCTGGGAAGCTGTGGTTTGAGGGAGGGAGGTGTCTCTGGGCTGTCTCCCACCTCCCCGATGGGATGGGATGTCTTGCAGAAATGGTTCCACTAGGGCCATCTCTGGAGCTAATGCCTATTCCTTTAATCAATTTATTTATGCTTATTAAACTATTTACTTGCTTAATTTATTATTCAGCTAAAATTTAATTTGCATGTTGAAGCTGGCACACACCACCTGCTCTGAGCTTGCTTTGGCTTGAGTTGAAGAAATGCTGCTCAGCTTCATGAGACCTCCTGACCCAGTACTTCCCCAGAAGGAGATTTCTCCTCTCCCCAGAGGCCTCTTGATGAGGAGGAAGAGTTGAAGCTGTCAGTATGTCCAAACTACTTCAAAAATCTCCAGGAAAACATGAGTTACCAGTGCTGATGTGATCTCAAAGTTGGTGTTGGGTCCTGAGACCAAAGGTGCCTTGTCCTAGGGCTCCCAGCCTGGTGCCTCCTGCACCGAAGGACCAGCTGTGGGGGTGCTTGGGGCTCCTTGTTAATTGGGGCAAGAGCTCAAATGAGTTGGGAGTGGGAGAGACCTCTCTTCCGATTCCTCTCCTTTTTAAAAGGACAAGGGAAGCTAGCCAGGGTGCTCTGCGGGGACCTTTGCTCTGGTTTTCAGCTGGTTTCTTGGAGTGGGATGGGTGCTGGCCGATGCCACCGGGGGAAGGCGAGGGGCTGACGGTGCAGCACGGCCTCGCCGGAGGCACCCTGAAGCCTCCTCGGCTGCTGCCTCCCCAGACATCCGGTTCTTGCAGACATCTCCAGCTCCATAATCCCTGCTTCAGTGGAGAGAGGAGTGGCATTAGGGGCTTGTGTGTGTGGGTTTGTGGTTTGTTTGTGTTTGATATGGCAGAACAGGGTGAGGGGACAGAAAATCCCGTCTGGGATCCACTTACTAGTTCACTGCCTGGCTGTTCTGGCTGTTTTGTGCTCGCCTGCTTAGTATGGATGGCTGTGCCTGAGCTCCGGCGTGCCATAGTAACTGCCCTCGCCTTGTCATTCAATGCATCTTGCTCGCTTACAGGTTTGGCAGCGCTGAAGGGCTCTCACACTCGTCCCATGCTGCACTGGTGTGGCACTTGAGATCGGGCTATTTATAACCAGCACCGGGCCGGGGCGATCGAGCCGACATCCCCCTGCGAGCGTGCCCAAGAACCCGTTAGCTACACGGCTGGCGCGGGGCTGGCGTGCCGCAGCAGGGAGAGGAGAGCTTCAGCTGCGGGGAGCAGCTTCTGGGCTTCCCGGATACGGTGATGGTGTGAGAGGGGCAAAGGGGTGCAGTGGGGGAAGGTCACTGGGCGGCACGTCGGGAGGACTGCTGCGAGCCCAGTGGCCGGTCCTGGCGAGCACACGGGACGGGAGCTCAGGGCGCACAGGACACTGAGCAGAGACAGCTGCCAGTCCTCTGCCTCCCGCCGCCCTGGGGACAAGCAGGACTTGGCTTTGGAGAACGCGGCTGACGGCGTGAGAAGGCGAGCAGGTCTGGGCTGCGGAGGGCGAGGGCGGCCGTGTGGGAGTTTGCCTTGTGGGGACTTCAATATATGTGTGCAAACAAGAGATTTGCAAACAAAACTAACTTTCTAATCCAGTGCTGGGTGAGCCACGCTGCCTGTGATCATGGGGAACAGCCTTTTTGTAAACTGCTGCAGGCAAGTCACCGATCTAATCTTCCAGCCGCGCAGTTTTAACTCGCCCGATGAGAGGTCCCCCCTCTTGCCAAAGCCTCCCACGAGCTGCGCCGCCTGCCCGGAGGGACCAGAAGCTGCCCAGTGTGCTGGGCCATATCCAGACATCGTCCCCAGCGAGATGGTGACTGGAAGCCTGCAGAAGTGCACTGAATATGTCCAAGACCTATCAGAGGCCAAGGGTGAAGAAGGAATGGTGACAGTCCATGACAAGAGCTGTTTGAGGCGCGGTGCTGGCGCTGCCGGCCTGCTCCAGCAGGCAGAGGCATCCCGCATGGTGTCTGTCCTTCCAGCCGACCTTGGGGCCGGGCCGGCAGGGCCGGTTGGTCATGCTCAGTCACTCGAGGCCTGCCAGAGCTGCGTGAAACTTGAGGACAGCGGCTTAGCCCATAGATCCTGCCGCCGGGAGGAGCACGTGGCAGCAGCTGGTGGGGGGGATGCAGCCCCTGGAGCACATCCCGCCGGCCGGGGCTGCGGAGAGGGACGAGCACCCTGGTGTGGGGACGTGGCCCACCTGGGTCCGGCCAGTGCACTGAGAGGCGGAGGTGCTGCTGCCTTCCCTGGGACGCCTTCCTCTGCTCTGCCAGCAAGTGTGGGGAGAACCCCACCATCCCAAAGGACAATCGTGCTGCCTGTCCCCACCGGCGAGGTGTCACCTAAGGCTGCGGACACCAGTACTGGTTTTGTGGTGACGGGCCCCGCTGCCTGCCCCGGCGGCAGGCTGAGCTGCGATCCAGACTCCCAGGTGCCAGCACTGCTCTCAAAGCAGCAGCAGCAGAAGAAGAAGAAGAAGAAAAAGAAGCTGACTCTTCTAGGTGCTCAGCGGCTGGCACTGTGTCGTGCTTCGTGTAGCACAAACACTGTGCGCCCGTAACGGGGGTGGGTGGCTGCGTGTGCCCGTGGGATGGGGCAGGACGAAGGAGAGGGGAGGGGAGGTCCTATTTGAACTTCATGGCAGCAGGAGAAGGAGGCAGGTGGCAAGATGTCCCACCCAGGGTTTGTACCACAGAGGGACCTGTCTGTGCCTTGTCCGTGTTCGCAAAACAAACATGAGGAGGTTTTGCCATTTTTGGCCTTAATTCATAGGGCAAATCCCTCTCTTGTTTGTGGCTGCAAATGTGGCCCCTGTAAAGGATGGGAGTGGCTGGGCCGGGACAGCCTGTGTCGAGGGACAGAGCAGAGTCTGCTCAGAGCCTTCAGCTCCCTCCAGCATGCTCGTGGCGGGGGGGAGGGGGAGAAAAGCCCCAGCTGCAGGCATTGGGCAGCTCCGCGGCTGCCCTGGGTGCAGGGTCGCCCTGTTCCTTCTCCTCCTTCGCTCAGCACATCTTTCCAGTGCTGTGGGGCACCAAGGCCACTTCCAGTTGCTGTGGTGTGGCAGCGGAACAGCCACCCGGCCGCATCATGCTTTCCTCCTCTCCCACTTCTCCACAAACTGGCACAGTGGAGTCCATGCCAGTTGTTCCAATGTGGCACCAAATGGCAGCTCAGAGTGGCTTTTGTCCTTGCCAGGACTTGCAGGATATGAGAAACTCGGATGGTTATTTTTTCAAGTCTCAGGGTCCAACTTTGGCTATCACTGTACCTTGTTTCTGCTCAGTCCCAGTGCAGCGGCTGGGTTTTGGTCTCAAACGCTGCCGCCTTTCGGTGCAGCTGGTGGCACAAGGGGACAGGGAGGGTGGCTGGCCTGGGCTGGTTCCTCAGTTTCTGGTTTTGCTCCTCTATGGCTTTCCACATGCCAGGTGCTCAGGCTGCAGGCGCAGCTGGGGGAGGCCCTGCAGAGACCCTCTGACCCTGCTCAGAATTCCAAATACCTTTGAGGAGGGAAGGGCAGAGTTTGGGTCCTCAGAGTGATGCTGGAGCTGATAATGAGAAATGCACTTCTAAACGTGGTGACGGAAAAGGTGGAGTTTTAACTTTCAGTTTTGTGTCTGTAATAAACTCTGCTGTTACTAAGTGCAGGAAAGGAAACTCCCCATCTCCAGAGCAGTCCCTCCAGACTAGGCCACCTCACAGCAGTGTAACGTGGTGTTCTTTTTGACCTGCTAACCTAAGAAAAGGATTAGTGACTGACTTTGGTTTAGAAGATTTGTTTGAACATTAGTTAGTAATTAACAAACCCTTCCTGTGATTAATGCAGTCTGTGGCTGTGCAGCCAGCGATGCTGGGGTTCGGGTGTTCCCCTTCCCATGCCGGGATCCTGGCCGACCAGGTGCGAGCTGCCGCTGTCACTGCAGCCTCACCAGGAATAGGAGGTGTGATTAAAGTGGGGCCATCACCTTGGTGTGTGCTCCTCATCCAGTGCAAAGAGGAAACTTAATCCTTGTACTGATCCCTCTACCAGGTGTGAGCTGCGGCCAGGCCAGCATGGGCCGGTTCCCCTGCGGAGGGGGGGCCTGTGCCACCGCCTCCCCTCCTCACTTTGCTTTGCCTGTTCTCCTGACACTTTAGTCTTGTGTGTGTTCGAGGTTTATTCGCTCTGCGCTCTGACCAGTGATGACATCGTGTCACAGCTCAGCCACCAGCCAGCATGGGCCAGAGCTCACAGCCGCCCCTGCACCTCCAAACCACGTGCCGAAGGGAGGAGGGTCCTTGCTGGGACGCTGGCACATCCTGTGGGGTGATGAGAGGCTGGAGGTCACAGCCTTTCAGTGAGACTACAAAACCTGGATCTCCAGTTCTGGGAGGAGCAGGTGGGGTGGCTTCCATGAAGCCACCCAGGGCACATCACATGGCGCTTTCTGCTGCAGGCGAGAGCTTGCAAGTGAACACAGCTACCGGGGCTTGGACCGAGAGTGGCAGACAGGAGAGGTCTCTGCAGGTGTCTTTCAAGTGTCCCTGTTGCTCTTCCTGACATCTCGAGTAGGCTGAGATCAAGCACCCGATGCCTGTGCCTCGCTCTCCCCGCTGGCGCTGCCGAGGCTGCGGCACAGCTGCTCTGTGGCAGGCAGCAAGAACCGGTGACCCACTTTAAGGCAGGTGGGTGCAGCTCTGTTCCCTGCGGTGAGAGCGCTCACCGTGAGTCAGCACCCGGCAGGCAGCACGTCCTCCAGGCAGCTCCGAGCTCCCCGCGCTGCTGTCACCTGGGGTCGCAACAAAACAGTTTCCATCAAAATGTACCCATTCCATAAAAAAAAACACTGGAAAGCCTTCAATGGCCTTAAGTGGGAGGGCTAACCTGCTGGACAGCTGGTCTTTCTAAGCCAAGGCTTAACGTCTGTTCCTAGTCTTAAGACAGTGCTGGCTGGAGCTGGATCTTCTGGCATCAGGAGACACAAAGGTGTTGCCTCTACACGTCTCTTCTGTCGCAAAGTGCAGAGCTGCTCCAGCCCTGTCTGCACCTGAGCAGGGGAAGAGGGATGGAAAATGCAAATATGTTGTATTTCTGCAGACAAGAAAGTCTTCTGATTCCCGAAACAATCGGTGGTTTGTGGGGTCTGATACCACTGAGCAGTGAGAAGCAGAAGGGTGGTCCTGGCTGGTCGTGGGCTTTCCCTGTCTCACCTTGCAGCTGAAGGTGTTCGCTGCACTCGAGAGCAGCGTGTGCCTGTGTGGGTTGCTCAGCTCTCAAGTGAAGCCTGTTGCCTTCTGGTTTGGTTCATCCCTATGGTTTGCTTTCCTCCTCCCACTTCCAGCTCCCAGCTGGCCAGTCAACTTCTGCTCACTAAGGAGACATCTTCTGCTGGATCTTGCTTAGAAAAAAAGACATAAACCAAAATCACATTTACTCAGAGGTGACAATGTCCTGTTCAGGAATATCCCGCCAACTGTTGTGGCACAGAAGTAGCTTCAGTGCCCAGCTCCCTACTGCCAATGAGTTGGTTGGTTGGGGAGCATCCTTGCCCAAGCCTCTGGGATGAGTCCCAGGCAGGGGAGTGTGCCTAGAGCATGGCACAGGGCAGACCCTGTGGAGACCAGGGTTCTGGGGCGGTGGGCAGCACCCCTGCAGCTGTGTCTGGATTTTGCTCATGGTCTCTGCTGCCACAGCTCGTGGGTCTTTGGTCAGCGCCACAGCCTTCCTTGTAGCCAGGTGCTGCCTCCCGTTTCTGGCGGCTGCTGCGGGAGCAGAGGTTCAGTGATCCCGCCCTGCTTGGTGGGCAGGAGCTGGACCAAGCCTGGCTCGAGGGCTGGGGGGTTGTTCTGTCTACAGCACTAGTAGCCCCAGGAGTAACTTTTATGCAATAGTTTTTCTGCAGTCGCTTTTCTGCTTTCCCTCCTTGTCCCCACGTGTCTGGGCAGTCTGGGAGTGTGGCTGTGCTGGCTGCAGGGTGTGACAAGGGGCTCTCCCCAGCCCTCTGGGCATGGCGTGGTTTTTCTGAAACCACATCTCTTGGGGCACTCTGTGGAGCTTTTCTTCCTCCTTCCTCTCACAACTGCAGCTTGCTAGAGCCAGAGCTAGGCCTCTTGCCTGTGGTTTCATCTGTCAAAGAAATGAGCAGCTCGCGAGGGGGACGTACGCAGTGTGACAGGGAACAGGAGCAGCAGCTGCTGAGACGCTGGAGGCACCAGAGGCTGCCTAAGGTAGCGCTGTTACCTGCTGCCGTTTGGAACCGGTGTGCTTCCCTTGGGTCTGTGCTCTTTCACCTGGTCTTGACAGTCATCTATGAGGCAGGTTTGCTGTTGGCAGTTGGGATTCTGCAGCAGGGAATTTTTGGCAGGGCTTGTTGCTGCCGCCTCATGATGGCTCCAGAGCCGTGCAAGGGGCTGCAGCGTTTCCACCCCCTGTGTAAGAAGTGGTGAAGGTTGAGTGAATTCTGGGCTGCCGGAGCAGTTGGGGCTGACAGGCGAACCAGCTGTGGTAGCTTTAGGTCTTGGAGCCACAGCACCAGTCTGCGTTTCGGAAATGATGGAGGCTGAGCTGCCATCTCCCCTGGAGCACCAGCTGGGGCTGGTGCCTTGCTAGGAGGGGAGGAGGAGGAAGGAGACGGCTGCCAGGTGGAGCTAGCTGGAGGACTGCAGCTTGGTGCTTAACAGCCTTGGGGTGTTATCCCAGCTTTGAGCCGCCCTGACCCCGTGCAGCCTTTCGGAAGGGCTGTTCCCAGTGCCAGGGAAAGCCCCCAGCCTGCTCTGGGTGACTGGGAGCACGAAGCTGGAACTGCCATGTGTGATTTGGGGGATGCAGCAGCTGGGTGTGTGCGGCCAGGACAGATGGGACAGGGCAGGGCAGCCGTGCTGCGAACACACCCTGCCGGGCACGATGCCCGCACCCTTCCAGCCTTTGCTGCCCCAGGTAGGCAGGTTGGAGCAGTGCTCTGCTCCCAGGCGGGGGACAGGGGGTCTCTTCCCTCTCTCAAGGGCTGTCACAGCAGCTCTTTCCACTGTTCCACCTTATCCTGGCAGCACCTCAGTCCAATAACTCAGCGTATCCTTGTAAGTGTGGTCTCTGTCCCGGTTTGTTGGGTGTAAGCCGCTCTAGGAGACCTGCAGCTTCCTAGATCTTGCCAGCTCTCTGACGTGACCCACCTTATTGGACAAGAAACCATTGTGGGAGCAGTGAATTAGGTGCACAGAGCTCCCTGTCCCTGTGATGCATCTGCATAAATGAGCATTTAAAATGTCATCACCTTTTTCTTGAATAAAATTACTTGGGCAGAGCCTCGCCCTGGCACCACGGGATCTCTGCAGAGTATTTTGGCAGTGTGGAGGGTGGGCAGATGCAGGCAGGGCTGTGGGAGCTGTTTGTGTGCCAGTGTAGTAACCTGGCTGCCACGTGACGTGCAGCTGAGCCACACAACCACCGTCACCCCTCCCGTCTCTGGCCGGGCAGCAGCGCACTGGGAGGTGTGCTGGGAGCCGCGTAACGTGTTGGTGCAGAGGTTACAGCTGCCTCTGGGCCTCAAAGCACCACACACCCATTTCTTTTAATTAAGGTGCTTCTGAAGACTAAGCTGAATGTGTAGTACACTGACCCATCCTTCCTGCTTCCCTCCCCTCTCCACACACCGTTTGTGGAAGATGCAAACCTGCGGGCGAGCGAGAGCAGGTCGATGTGCTGCCAGGGGAAGGGCCTGGCACACCTACCCCTAGTAAACGTTTGCTGCCTTTTAACCCCTGGTTCGCTTGAGTTGGCCAGAGGACAGTGGTGTTGTCTGAACCAGTCTATTCAGCCACTCAGAGAGGACTGTTGGTTTGCTCAGACCTTGTCTAAATCCCCCTCCTCTCGCCCAGAGCACCCGTCCAGCGTGGCACTGATGAATGGCAGCGGCCCGCACGAGAGCCTCAAGGGCGAGAAGGATGCCAGGCAGAATGGGCACGAGGAGGCTGACCCGGGAGAAGATGGGAACGACCAGGAGGTCATCGTCATACAGGACACGGGATTTACCGTCAAGATCTGCGCGCCAGGGATAGAGCCCTTTTCTCTGCAGGTACCTGCCCTGCCGGCTGGGGAGGGGATGGAGGTGGCGCTGGAGGAGGAGGAGGGAGCCAGGGCACACGCAGCACTGCCCCGTCAGGCAGGGAAGGGGACAGGGACTGTGCCCTGGGAGGCCCCTGCTGCCCCCCATGGTGTGGGCAGTACCTTCATGCTGCTCACAGTGCCTAGACTGTCTGTCCTCTGACTGGGCTAAGTGGGGAGGGAAGCAGCAGAGTATGGAGGGAGCAGGAGAGAAGCTGCCTGACCAGTGACTTCTGGAGAGACAGGGAGGAGGAGGAGATGGGAGCAACTGGGCCGCCTGGCACAGGCCTGCCTGGCTTTGCAAGGTCAGGGAGGCTGTTTTGTTCTGGATCCCAGCTATGGAGCAAGGGGAGGGGCAATTAGCTGAGGTGTAGCTGCTGCTTCTCCATGGCAGAGTGGCTTAGGTGTGGAGCTGAGCACAGGAAAAATGCCCTTCCTGGTTCTGGGCTGTGGGAACCTGATTCCTGGGCCTGGCTTTTGGGAAGGGAAAAAAAAAAAAAATCCCTTGTGTCTCTGGGAGCTCTGGCAGCAGCCTGAGGACCAAGGGAAGGATGCAGCCTCCACTTCCCTGTGCACAGAGAGCTCTGCCTGTGTCACGTGGGCAGTGACGTGTTGCGAGATGCGGACAGGCTTTGGCACGCCTCGCTGATACTCCCAGTTACTGTGATACTTCACCAGCAGCCGTCTGGATGAAGTATCTCTAATTTCGGGGAGAGGCATCTGGAGCCTAAACCCGTTGGGAAGTCTCATCTCCCCAGGACTAGCAGAGAGTTCTGTGAAGTTGCATTCCCCGTGGAACAAGCTGTATCACAGCCTTGCTTTTTTTCCTCCTCCAAGCCCCGTTGGCTGCCAGCATTAATAGGCTAAGAATAGCAGGGCATGTCAGTGACAGCAGCTTACCTACGGTACCAGGAGTCCTCCTGGCTCGGAGCGGTGTCGGTGGTGCAGGAGCAGGGGTAGGAGAGCAGCCCTGGGGCACAGGCCGGGGCAGTTCCTCATGTCACAAGAGCCATGCACTTGCCGGTGGCATTGCCCTGGAGATGTGGCAGTGGCACGGACACACCACACCGTGCTCCGGGTACTGCCGCAGGTCGAGCGAGGGAAATGGGCTGTTCTCCATGCGTGTTGTTCAAAGCCTCCCCACGAATGCACAGTGTGAATGGACAGGGAAGGAGCCCCCAGCTTGCACAACTATATTCGATTCCTTCACAGCCCTCTCGGCCACCTCTGTCCCATGGGCTGTGACACCCCAGGGTGCCAAGCCCTGTGGGACGGAGCTGGAGTGGCTGACTCTGTCGGGGTGGCAGTACCCTCCCAGCAGTGATCTTCTTGGGAGGAGCTGGAGTCTGACTTTCCAAGTCTGGAGAGGTACAACAGGTTTAATTCTGCAGCAAAGGGACAAAGTTTGGAGAGAACACGTGTGAGGACTGAGAATAACTGTCTGAGTTCTTCCCTTCTTAAGGTCTCTCCTCAAGAGATGGTGCAAGAGATCCACCAAGTTTTGATGGACCGCGAGGATACCTGCCATCGGACTTGCTTCTCTCTGCAGCTGGATGGCAATGTCCTTGATAACTTTGCTGAGCTGAAAACTATCGAAGGACTGCAGGAGGGCTCGCTGCTGAAAGTGGTGGAAGGCAAGTTCCTTCAGGCTGCAGGAGGGAATGAGTGAGGGGTTTCACAGGGAGTGGGCCTGGCCACCTGGCAGCCCTTTCCTGTGGCTCTTTTTGAGACCCGTGTGCCGGAGGAGTGAGCAACTGTGTGACTCCAATTTCTTTCCTCCCTTTTTGCTCGCCAGAGCCGTACACGGTGCGAGAAGCCAGGATACACGTGCGTCACATTCGGGACCTTCTGAAGAGTCTTGACCCATCGGATGCTTTCAATGGTGTGGACTGTAACTCGTTGTCTTTCCTGAGTGTCTTCACTGAAGGAGACCTGGGAGGTAGGGGGCAAAAGGGCTTCTCTAGTGTGGTCAGTGTTTTCCCTCCCCTGACTCACATGCCATAACAATCGTCTTCTCCCGTCGTTCGGGAGTGCAGAGGAACGCTCAGAGCACTTCTGCTTTCCTCCTTGAGTAATTTTGGGGGGAGGGGATGCTGTGATTTTCAGCACCTTCTGTGTCTGTCCATTCCAGACAGTGGAAAACGGAAGAAGAAAGGTACCGAAATGGAACAAATTGACTGCACCCCTCCTGAACATATCCTGCCAGGTAGCAAAGAGAGACCCCTGTGTGCCCTTCAGCCCCAGAACAGAGACTGGAAGGTAGAGTTCTCCTGTGTCATTCAAACAGCTATTGGCATGTTCCTTGCAGCAAACTAGTGTGCGGGGATTGGAAGCTGCACTCAAGTGGACTTTGGGATTGCTCTGCTTGATACTTAATGAGCGCTGGAGTAGCACTGCTTAGCCAAAAGAATAAAGTCCAAGAGGTTGGGTGGACATCTGCAGAGTGTGAAATGGCCAATCTCAGGCGGGTGGCAGGGAAGGGAGAGCTGTGTTTTTCTGCAGAGTCCTGGAGACAGGATCTGCAAATCGCCACAAATTACCCTTGCCTTTCCCATGCCCTCCTACTTCGATTCTGGTTTAGAAGCTGCCATTTGAAAACCAGTACAGCAAGAAATCCGTGCCTTGCGCAGCCCAAAGGCCCAGGGTGTCTGTTTTTACCTGTGTCTTACGGGGTGAAAGGCAGCAAACTGAAGGAAGCTGTGCTCTTCAGACCAGGGGTTTTTTTAAGCTCTGTTTCTAGACCCAAGTGAGGGCGACGGGTAAAAGGAATCTGGCGTGTGCATCGAACAGCCCTGTAACTCAGGGGAATTAGTTCCTGCTGATGGAGGTGGTTCTGTTGTGTTCTTCTGTAGCCTTTGCAGTGCCTCAAGGTATTGACAATGAGCGGCTGGAACCCTCCGCCCGGTAACCGGAAAATGCACGGGGACCTGATGTATTTATATGTCATCACGGTGGAGGATCGGCACGTCAGTATCACCGCATCCACGCGGGGGTTTTATTTGAATCAGTGAGTAGCTACGATTCCTCCTGTCCTGCCCTGCAGCACGGAGCTTGCTCTCGTTGGCTGGAAAAGAACCCCCAAACAATTGCTGCTGCGTTGGGTTTTGTTTGTTTTCTTTTTGTTTTCTTTTTTTTTTTCTTTTGTTTTCTTTTTTTTTTTTTTTTTTTGGGTGGAAAACAGCCTTTTTTTATTGGGTGCTCACCTGGGTTCGTGGGGGTTTCTTTATTGTTTTTGGCTGTTCTTTTTGGGCTGGTGCCCTTT